>PVLC010000212.1:123947-169443 GCA_004027655.1 Graphiurus murinus | reverse complement strand
CCCATCCCAATTTTCAAAGCATAAGAAAATTGATGCTGTGGCCCTGGTTCTTACACTGGGAACATTAGGGAAAGTGACTTTACAGCCCTAGAGACTGATTGGATGCTAGAAGGAACTTATATGCCAGTCTTTTATTCCTGGTACTTTTTTTTTTCTCCAACAGTTAATGAAGAAGCAATTCCCTGTAAATACTTGTGTTCCTCCTAGATAAGCGTACCCCCTCCCTTCACCAGTAACCTGCCAGATTGGGCGACCTTTATGGTCATGACAGCTGGATGGGGTTTGCATTTCCAAGAAAATGAGAAAATTAGACCAGATTGAGCTTTTCTTTGTTATAATATTCTGGTGTTTTCAATTCTAAGGAAGTATTTTTTTTTCATAAAAAGTATTTGAAATTTTCCAAACTGCTAAAGGAATAGGCAAGGTGCTGAGATTCCAGGATGCTTCTGTGTCACTGGTTTGAAATTCCGATTGGCTTCTGTGTTAAGCCAGAATATGCACAACGTCTGGTCTCTGAGAATGATGCCTGGAAGTTGCCAGGGACCCAGCTATTGCAGAAAGGAGCTGTGGGGGCTGCAGAGGGGCTGGTTCCTTTCTTGCCCAACACAAAGGGTCATGGCTACATAGGTTAACAAGAGAAAAAAAATGGTATGTTTATTTGATCATAATTTCACAAGGCATGGGATATTTCATGTGGAAGACCCCATACCCAGGGTGAACTCTCCATGTTCATCCTTGGACTTGATGAAGCTGGGATAGAAACGCGATTGGACATAAAGGGAGTGAGCTAACACACATAGACAGAGAAGGCCCACCCAGCCTGACCTGTCTGTTCAGATTCCTCTGGGCCTTCATGCTGCTCTCCTTCCTCTAGGGTATGGGGCAGGACCCCTTCTGAAATGGGGGGGGGGGTCTTATGTCCTGCAGTCAAACAAAGTAGGTTAGAGGATTTCTTTATGGCAGCTCCTATGCAGAAAGGTGAGGGAAAGAGTAGTATGTTCTCGGTGTTGGTTTTATGGCTAGTTTGGGGAGAACATGAGGTTCTGGTTTCTATGACTTGCCTTGGAGAAAGGGAATTCTCATTTCTGTGCTTGCCTTGGGGGGATGTGAGGAGCCAAAGACAAGAGAGTGAGCGAGAAAAGGTCAGAAATAACCTTGGTTTCCAAAGCCCTCATTTCTGAGCCCCACTGGAACTCAGATCTGACAAGCCCTCGCTGAAGTTCACGTGCCCTGGCGCTTTTCAGGAAGTAAGATTTACCTTTATTGTTTTCTTTTTGTGCTGTTAATGCGAATCTTCTCCCCTTTCTTCTATTTAGCTACAAAGAAAGCATTAGCTTACACAATAGACAGAAAATGCAGAATCTCAAATATTATAAAGATTTACACATAAATAGGTCAAGGGATATTTAGAAAAATCTCACAGATGACACATATGTAATAGAAAATGAAGGGGAAGTATTTTACAATGTACCCCTGAAATTTAAGCTTTGGCATCAGTCAAAACAAAATCTTTTAAGTAGCAACTACCACTCGATAGTCGAGAAATAGATGTTGGGTGGACGGACAACGGATGTCGCCTAATGTCTGTCTCTTGCAGTTTATGTTCTGGGCTATCAAAATGTGCATAGTATTTTAATCAATCACAAGTATTTCCAAATGCGAATGAAGGAAGTAATTGCTTCTCCTAACTCAGGGAACTGTTTTATGGATTTCATACTTCGTGAAGTTAAAAAAAGTAATTCTAGGCTGAGTCTTCTGCTTTGTCATTTTTTACATCTGCTGGGATAAAACAAATCTGAATGTTCTCCTGAGTATCAGAAATGTGCATTTCCTCTGGCTTAGTGTAAGAGTAACCTTCTCTGAGACCTTGTTTCTGAGCACAGTCTACCTCTGATACTTACTCGGATGAAGTCAAAATATTCCCTAAAATGTTCAGTTCTTGTCTGCAGCACAGGCGCAGCGTTCTACCTGTGATTTAGTTACTCCCCTGCGCCTGCATGGATTCTGGCCCCATATCCAGCTTCCTTTACCACTACTAGGAACTACTGCTGGCATGGGCAAACTCTGCTTCATGTATGGAACACAAAGCACAGATTCAGCAAAACCCCAGGTGACCCTGGGGTGTCTTTGACCAACTTTGGGCAGTGGCTTAAGCTCTCTCGTTGGGCAGAAACACAAACTCTTCATCCATGCAGCAGAAATCATCTTACGGCCAAACTCACAGAGTTGTTGGCAAAAGAGTGAATCGATTACTAAAGTTTATCGAGTAACTGCTAAGGCCAAGCATGTTGAAACCAGGGTGATTCATGTAAATGTAAGATTTTAGCTTGCTGGATTTGGTGACTAGGCGGTCATCATTTTTTGAATAGCTTCTTCCTATGTAGCCCTTTTCTGGCCATCATAGTGGATTTTAGTAAAAAATATTAAATAGTTTTGGGGCAAAGTAAAATAGAGACAAATGAACCCTCGGGGAAGACCACTCAGACCCAAAAATAGCCAAAGAAAAAGTCTTTAATAACCGGCTGGAACTGCACTGGGCACTGAACCCAAGTGTAGTTCCGAATGGCTGTTTTAAGCTACTTTTATACAGACAAACTGTAAGCTCAGGATGAAAAGTCTAGGTTCTCACAGCAGGGTGGCACAGTAGGGATGGTAGCCAAGTGTAACTTTCAGAAACCACAAAACAGTATTGTGCATAAGTTCAACAAACTACGTTGACCCCCTTTATTATACACATATCCTGGTTGTGACAAAGATGGGTTCTTCTATTATATACATCCTGGTTGTGACAAGGATGGGAAGTTCCTGCATGTGTGAGTCAAGCAGAAATTACAGAAGCCAAACAAACAGTTATGTGTGACTACATGGGTCACCTAGGGCAGCAATATGGCGTTACTTATGCTAAGGCTAAGATCTCAGGCTAGCTCATAGCAAATATATTAAGGGTTCACAAAGATGCATGCCTTTATCATACTATGTTTAAAGAAAATATCTGTTTTAAATTTAACCAGCAGAATTTCTTTGGCTTCTCAGATCCCTCTTGAAATCCTTTAAATAGGAGAATACAAAAATTAGGAGAATAATACACATTAGGAAAGGGTATTTAATCTGGAAGGTTTGATTTAGTGTGTCAACAAATAACATGACTCTTTATTGAGATATAAGTATGTTGATGGTCTATTTTATTTGTATAAATAGTCATTAATTGAATGAGTGGAAAGTGACTTACAAAAGGCAGAGAAGTGCCGAACATAAGTTTGGGAGGAATTTTGAGAAATGGGCCTTGGGTGGGGCCAAGGATAGTTTCGAGATTGAATCCCCAAAGACAAGAGAAGGATAGTAATGGAGTCTTGGTTGAGACCACTGATCTTTCTCTAATAGGGCTTCTTGTTTTCCACTTCATCACCTCTACTGGGCCCCGGAATCCTTAGAGTGAAGTGTCTCATATTATAAATAGGGAAAGCATATCAGAGATTTTTGTTTAAAATCAATGTCATTGCTTTATAGAAGTCAGCGACATAAAATGTCACTGTGTGAGATACTGATAGGTGGTGTGTGTGTGTGTGTGTGTGTGTGTGTGTGTGTGTGAGAGAGAGAGAGAGAGAGAGAGAGAGAGAGAGAGAGAGAGAGAGAGAGAGAGAGAGAAAGAGAGAGAATGAGAATGAGAATTCAGGGGCATCCTACCTCTGACCCACACCCCCAGCCCTTTTTATTTTTTATTTTTTATCTTGAGACAGTGTCTTTCCAAGTTGCTGAGGCTGACCTCAAACCTGTGATCCTCCTGTCTAAGCTTCCCTCCTGGGATTACAGGAGTGCACCACCGTGCCTGGCTCAGATACTTTCTACATTACACAATTCTTGATTTAAAGGGAGAACGAAATGACAGTTTGAAAGGTGGGTAGTAGGCCTGCTTTAGTCCTAAATCAGATGAGCTTTACTGTATCCTCTGAGGAGTACACACTTGTTCTTATGCCCAACTTGTAGTAGCTTGTGAAAATCATCACAAAGGCTGTTTGATGACACAGTAAGCATCCTGGTTGTGGCCACGGTCTCTGAGGAGAGTCTGTCTGTGTGTTCTTTCTGCCTGGTCACCTATTTTGGGACTTGAGGCAAGTTTCTGCAGGGCTCTGTGCCAAGGCAGTGCATGTATAAAGTGGGGATATTGATGCATCACTTTTACGGGAACTGATTGAACACCAGCAGGGAAGGAGTAAGTGCAGTTTCTAGCGAGGCAGGACATGCACAGTTAAATGTGGGTTCCTAAAAGGGAAGGCATACCTGTGCTTACTGTAAAGTCATGTTGTGTACATCTAATAGTCTCTCGGATAACTAAACCTGTAATTGTCTCAAGAGATAGTGGCTGAAGTATTATCTTTTCCCAATTTCTGATCACCCCAGTATAGTCACGACTACAAAGAATTGATTGTATCTGGGGGTGGTGGAACATGCCTGTAATCCCAGTACTTGGGAGACAGAGACAGGAGGATCAGGTTCAAGGCCAACCTCAGCAATTTAGCAAGACCCTATTTCAAAATTAAAAAATAAATAAAAAGGGCTGGGTGGTGGTGGTGGTGGTGGGGAGTGGATCTCAGAGGTAGAGTGCCCTTGGGTTCAATCCCCAGCTTCACAATTGCTTGTTATGCTCAGCCAAGAGCAGAGTTTTCACATCAGTGAATTCATTTGCTTTCTCTGGCTCTTGTGTCCCTGACATGATTCCTCATTCTGCAATTTCAGTTCATAGCAGTCAACAGGCGCTGGAGAAAGAGCAGAAATGGGTATGAAGGAGATCCCTTAAGATCAAATGCAATACTGAAGAGGTTGAGAGCAATTTTATATACTGAAGGGCATGCTGAATATAATAAAGAAGTGTTTTCAGTAATAGCACTGCCACTAACATGGTGTTTTTGTCACAAGTATTACATGATCCTATTGTACTATATACTCTCTCTTGCCCAGGTAAAAGAGAGAGGGGAGGGAAGTGAGAAGGTGACTTCCAACATTGATATATTCTCCATATTTTATTTTATCTTTTATTTATTTACTTGTGTGTGTGGCACTAATGATTGAACAAGGATGCTCTACTTCTGAGCTACACCCCCCAATCCTGTTTATTTATTTTTGAAACAGGGTCACATTAAGTTACCATAGGCTAGTCTCAAACCTGGGATCCTCCTGTCTCAGCCTCCCAGGTACTAGGATTCTAGGTGTGCCCTACCACAACCAGGTTATTCTGTTTTCTAAATATAAAAAGAATAGTTAAAGAATGCCACGGTTTAGGTCTTTCACAGCCACAAAATGATACATTTCAAAACATTTACAAAAGAAATTCGTTAGAAATGAGTGAAAATCTAGTTCCTGAATGACAAATGTTTAGGTTCATTTGACTCATCTACTGAGTAACTTAATTGAAATTCTAAATTTAAACTTTATGCAACAAACTTCTATTCATACATGAATGATCTGCTCTTCCACCAACAATTGTTCGTTATGCTGAAGTCTTTCATTAAGGTTTAAGTCACAGCTCTTGTAAAGACCATTCACTGACTGCTGGTCCCCAGCTATGCACTAAGATGTCCCCAGGGCCACACAACCAATTCACAGGGACTCCCAGGAATGCTTTAAGTTTTAGAAGGAAATAAAGCAATGTCTCTCTTTTGAACATCAAGTGGAACATGAGCTCAAGTTTCGTTTCAAAATTCTGTTGGCCAGGAATGGTGGCACACTCCAGTAATCCCAGTACTTAGAAGGCTGAGACAGGAGGATTGCAGTAAATTGCACTAAATTGCCTCAGCAATTTAGTGAGGCCCTCCACAACTTAGGGAGACTCTGTTTCAAAATGAAAAAAAAAAAAAAAGAAAAAAAGGCTAGGGTTATAACTCAGAGGTAGAATACCCTTGAGTTCAATCCCCAGCATCAAAACAAAAGCAAAATTCTCTTGTGCTACATTCCTCTTGATGACTTCAAAATTTTGCAAATCTGGATTTTCCGAGTTTCTGGGATTAAAAGCAAGAAGAGAAAATGAAGACGGCATCATCCGATTCGAATGTTTGAAAAGTTGTATAGTATCCCAAAGCACTAATGTTTAGGACATAGATATTCTTAAGTTGTTTAGACCAAACCACCTAATAAATGGACCTGTCAGGTATTTCTTTTGGCCCCTGGGCATTGTGGAACACAAAGGGAGCTTCTTGAGTTCCATAAAGTCAAGCAGGCTTAAAATCTCTGCCATCTATCAAGTTCAGTTCTCACAAAGGAAAAAAAAATACTTGATTAAATATTAAATCAGCATTCTTAAAGATTCAAATTCTTTTTTCCTAGTGGCTTAAGTTTTCTGATGTGTAGAGAGAACTTAAAACAATGTTTCTCTTGTATAAACACATGTTTAATGAAGAAACGTGTGTGTGTGTGTGTGTGTGTGTGTGTGTGTGGTGTGTGTGTGTTTAGCAGGGCCTCACACATGCTAAACAAGCACTCTATCACTGAGCTACATCCCTAGCCCAGAAACTATCATTCTTAGTAAGAAAGATAATTGTTGAAATAATGCATGTTTTTATTATTTTCCCAAGTAAATCTGCATTTGTCTACCACCTACTCTTTTCTCTGTAGTCAAACCTCTTCCATCTTTCTTGTCTACCCCTCTACTTATTTTCAATTATAAAGATCAATGGCAAAAATAATAGAAAATATCTTTAAACTCATTGCAAATTTTTAATTATTATTATTTTTTTAATAGCAACCCTTCTCCTGAGAGTTAGGAACACCCTGATGTGAAGAAAGCATAATCTAAGGCTTTATCAGCTGGTAGATGTTAAAGGTAATTAGACACCATCATTATCTAAAGTGAATTTATTTTTGGTTATTGCACTTTAAAAAGAAACTGGCTAATGTATTCAGTTGCACAGCTATGGAATCATTCAGGATGATGGCATACAGGTGGCTTTTCACACTCCCATCCCATTGACTCATGGTCTACAGAGACTGATAAAGATCCATTGTTGGTGATTTCATTCAAACTGAAAGGTGAAAATATCCTCAATATTTTGTCTTTAGAAAAATGTAACACTGGGCATGGGGGAAAGTTCATAGTTGTACTACAAAAGTTCTGTGAAATATGACTAAAGAAAATGCCCATGAAATTCCTTTATACTTAATGTCTAGTGATGAGAAATAATTGTGAATGACCATAGGACACATCACTTCTTTTTTCTCATATTGAATAAATATGATACAGAATTCATATCATCCTTAGGATTCCTTGAAAGCCAAAGTGAAACAGCACATTTGGATGGGTGTGTTTGGGTCATGTGTTAACATGGGCACTAATAATTATTAACCTAAGTAAACAGAGGTAGGTTTTTTTTTGGTTTTGTGTTTTTCTATTTCAGCAGCTAAACACTACTGCCATGCAAAAAGCTTCCCTCCCATTCCTAATGTATTTCAGGTTAAAACGATGGAATCCATGATGTCATTCTTCAGGAGCTATGCTAAAGTGTCAGACTTGCTGTCTGGAAGATTTCAAATGTGATACAAAAGAGAGTGTCTTCATGGAGATAGAAAAACTTGTGGATTTCCTTTTCTTCTTTTTCTTGTAGTTTTGCTCTCATGCTGACAGAAATTCAAAGCATGATTTAAAAAAATGAAAAATAATGATCAGAATTTATTTCTCTCCATTGAATGTAGGCAACCAGAACTAGTTGCCTTATCCTTGGGAATCAAGACTCCCTTTAGCGTACTGTTCCACCTTTCTCAGGATGTGACTTCTCTCTCTCATGCTCCAAGATTATTCCAGTCATCATATCATTAATCTAGACTGTAGGAAGAAGGGCATGCTTCATGCTTTAAAAACGTGTCCCCTCAGAACATAATTTAACCCCCCAAATGACACTCGTTCTGAGCAGAGATCGATCATGGAAACAACGAAAACAAGGTCTTAATTGTTTTAAGAATGCTTATTGCAGTTGTGACCAAGATAGGTCCTTCATTCGTTAACATGCCACACAAGTGTAATGCTTCAGATAACTTATGATATTTTAGGTCTCAAAGAAAGAGAGAAGTTGGGATTCGTGCAACCTGGAGCTCAGTTAGTTATGCTGGGGTCGGGAGAGGGGTGTCTCTGGTCTGGGTAGTTGTGAGTCCAGTTGGGTTCTTCAGGCTGACCTTAACTGGTGAGAGCTTCCCACGTGGAGAAGAAATGAAAGTGATGAATTACTCTACAGTGACCAGGAGAGCTGGCTGGTCAGGGTTAACCTCGTCATCCTTGGGTAGAATGGCAAGGCTACCTGTTGTCTCGGGTGGCCATTGTCATCCTCAGGATGCTAGGTGTTAGCATTGGTTGTCAAGATGTATCCTGGTTACCCCTGGGTATTTCCATTTTCTGCCTGCTTGTTGCACTAACTCCTGGGCTTTGCCTGTTATATATATATAATGTTTAATCATATAATATGTAGGTATGTATTATATACTATAGAGAGATATGTTGCATGTGTATCTGCACAGATGTATACACATAAGCACACACATACACATATGCCTGTGTGTGTGTGTGTGTGTGTGTGTGTGTTCATGTGAATTTTGAAGATGGCCAATGTCTTGGTGACTTTTTCCCAAAATCATAATGAAGACAAAATCCCGATATTTTCCTGATATCAACAAAGTAAGAACTATTGATCCAACATCCTAACCCCAGTATCTCTGGCATCATGTCCCTTTCCTCCTATTCCCACCCGAGGCGCAGGGGTCCAAGTGCTTTTCTATGCAGCATCATGGGCTATTAATTTTAACGTAGGTACATAGTTATAGAATATAAACATTTTCCATAAAGTCATTATGGCTTACAAGGTAAATTTTATGGAAACTAATTTGCAGTCTTCTCCCTTGGGCTATTGTCACCAAACAGAACCTCTTAGAATTTTCGGGGCAACTGGATTCTTATGTGTATGTATGTATGTATCTTTGTGGGACAACAAAATTCAGTAGCCTTAAAAAATAAATTAATCATATTTCCAAGTTAATCGGCCCTGCATCGGCATTATAATATAACAGATGTTCGCCTTTGTAACCTTTTGGAATATTTAGTTTTTAGAAAGCCTAGTCTTTTATTCACTTATATTTATGTAGTCTCTTACATTTATATAGTCTTTTAACATATTTAGGTTTTCAACAGAAGCATAAATTCATTGATATTTAAACTCTGTATTATTAAAACTGATAGCAGACAGCATGCATTTTGACCACTCACTTCACAGATTTTCTTCCTCACCTTCTAGTAGAGTGAATTCAGAGAAGAAGCTGGTTGCTTGGCTAAGGTGAATTTCAGGCATCTGTACTAGTTGAAAATGAACTTGGTACCCGTAATGGTTCAGAAATAACCAACTTGCTCATTAGTTTGTTGTTTGTCTCTCTTTACTTCGGCAGCCATTTGAAACCTTACTGCTCCGAATTGCCCCTCCTGGTTCTGAGATAATAGCTCCCAGTCCCCAAATGTAGACTAGCCTGCCCAACCTGCCCCACAGCTGGTCCTGAGACGGGGTGACCCAGGCCACCCATGATGTGGGTGTAGGAGAAGCAGAGGGCCTCCCAGTGGGCTGCAAAGAAGGACCCTTTCTTTTCTTAACCCTGTTGTGCACCCCATGGGAAGTCGTGCTGACTCTGCTTGCAAATCGCACCCAGACTGCTGCTTCTGAGCACCCTCTACTCCCCCTAGCTGCTCCCCGCTTCCACTCCACCCCCCACTATCTGTTCTCAACCCATCAGTCAGAGATCCCTTTCATAAACTACGCTTCATCCAGGTACAATTGATACACAAAAATGTAACGGTTTAGGGCTGCCAATTTTAAATTTTGATAGATGCATACATCCGGGTAGCCACCATCATACTGATCCTTTAAGAATGTAAACTGAGTCACAGCATCCAACGGCTCCCATATCTCAGAGCATCTGCTGAGGGCCTGCAATGGTGGACACAGCCTGTGTAACACGGGCCCTGGACTGCCTCTCCTCGCAGGGCCCCAGGACTCATGCCACTGCACGCATGGGCCTCCTAGACTGTTGTCTGGCCTGCCGAGCACACTCCTGTCTTGGAGTCTTGTTGCTCACAGTCTTCTGCCCCCTGTATGACAACCCCCCTGCAACACAGCGCAGACACCAGTATTCCCCATCTCCGCTGGGTTTTCCCCATCACACAGATGAGCTTCCTGCAGCAGCTGTAACAACTCCTCCTAACTTCCTCACAGGACAAAAAAACAAAACAGCCTGCCTCATGGCCCAGGGTATGAAAGTCCAAGTCAATACCATCTTTAAAACTTTTCAAGTTCAAAAGCTTATGAATGATTGAGAGGTCCATGAATTTATAGGAAGTCCATGCAGCCAGGGTCTCAATGGACTTGAAGCATGGTTGAAAACCACATTTGGAATTTGTGAGGACCCTGAGTGTCCTCAACCCTCCTTTCCATGGGGGAAACGTGATCAAATGTTGTGACAACCCACCAACTCTTTGGTTTCCATCCCAGCATAACACAGTGAGGAATTTAAACTGTTTGCTATTTGGCTCTGTGCTAAGCCTTGTGATTTTAACAACTCAAGACAGTCCATATATGAGTGAGGGTGTAGTCACAATATTGTCGGTGGATGTGACAAGTTTTAATGGGGAAAAGGTCACATTTGCATATCCTCCACTTCTGTTAACATTCTCAAGTGAAGCCCAGTAGCGCAGGGGAGTTACGAGTTCAGCTTTTTAGGAAATTAGAGATGGTTCTTATTTCATGTTTTTCTCTCTTCCTCGTCTAGTTATATGTAACACCTGGCATCTCTAGAGACCCACACCGTGCCAGCCGTGTCTATTATTGCTAATCATCCTACCGCCATTCCAAGGCAGGAATGATTATCTCGGAAGGACAGATGGACTCAGTGAGCCCACACCCGATACCAGCCAAAGAGTGAGACACAGACACTAGCCCAAGTCTGCAGCAGTGTATGAACCAGCCTGGCAGCATTCAAAGAACTCAGCCCCTTATAGCACACTGCCTCCAAAGAGGGAGCAGGGAGAAAGGAAACTTTTAAAAAAAATAGCAAATTTTTCTACAAGCTCAGGTATCTCTCTCTTTTCACTTATATTTCTTCAAATAAGTATAATATCCAAAAGGACGCCCCTACATCTCCAAGATACAAGGGACGAAGCTGGATGTTCAAGTTCTCAATTCTTTGCCAGTCTCTCTGCATCTGGTGCTCCCCCTCCTACAGTGACTGAGGAACAGAGACAGGAGATAGTGATGCCATCTGGGTGCCCAAGTGACCAGCACAGAGAGTCATGGGAGGCAGTGTGACATAGACCAGCAAAGCGTGAGTGGCCAGGTCCAGCAAGGCATAGAGGCCATGGGGATAGCCTGGTCTTTCTCCCCAGGACAGTGGGAGCTACCAAGTTTCTGAAGCAGGGCAGTGTCAGGCAAGCTTGTATTGGCAGGTGTAGGTGACCTGGAGGGAGAAGGGTATATGAGGGAGGGGTAACTCACTGGACATTGGGAAGAGGTCTATGGTGGCAGAAGTCAGGATGGAAGAAGCATTTGTGATTCCAGTGGTCTGTGGGTGGGGGAGGAGGGGAGCTGGGACCAGCCTTTCTTTTGACCCATCAGTGAGGAGCTTGGGTCTCTTCTAGACTCATAAATCTTTGGGATGTCCATCTATTCCACATGAGTTTGGGCTACATTTGTCTGCATGCTTTGTTTAAAGAGTCCCCAAGACTTCTCCCTTGGAGCTCTTATTCACGAGGTGCGCTTGATACATGTTCTGTAAGCCGTTGCCTAATCAAGCAATTACCGTCTGATTAATAAAATAAATCACAATGAGTTCTTTACTAATAACTCTCCAAAAGTGTATGCTTACCTGAATTCATCTCCGCCATCCAGTGTCTTTACGTGGCACTTTGAATTTTAATTGACAGGTTCCCTGTAGATTTTTATTTAATTTGCATAAGGAATATAATTCTAGAGTGCTACCTTATGAGAAGGACCATGCTAACCCAATGTTGCAGAGGTGATTTGGAACCAAGCGGCAAAAGAAAGTTAAATTAAAAGACAAACCAGCAAACCAGCGTCATGTTTCTTAATCCATAATCGTGTTCCACCATGATAACAGCCAGTCACTTAAGTGTGTTTCTCAGCAAGTACGCTATTGTGCTGTATGTCCTTTTGAGAATGCACATGTATCTGCCTAAGATGATGTGTAAGTTTATTAAATCTTTAATGCACATGAAATTAAACATTTTATCTTTCTAATAAAGTCTAAGCCACTTCAAAAGGCATCCTGTTTCATATTGTCTTCAATAAGGGAAGCACCAAAACCTATCAGAGTTGGCTTGACAGCTCTACTAGTTGTGCTAAAGGAAAGATAAAGAGAACAGGTTAGGATCTATGAGGAAACTTTTAACCTTTGTCTATTTCTTCTCTAACCCATTTTTCATGACTTCTCTGCCCAGATGACAGCGTTGACCTGGCCTCGTTAGGATGTATGCTTTCGAGTTCTTCACGAGGAGTAGGTGTAGTTGCTACAAGCCATCTAATTTCTCCTGCAGCCCATCCTTCAGATAAATTGTACCCTTTTGTGGCTTGTGGGGTCAAGTTTTTATCTGTGGTCTCAAAGGTTGCTTTTTTATTTCTCTGTTAAAAATTGGCTCTCTGCTACAAGAATAGAATCCATAGAGTTGGTCCTGTTAGCATCATGGTCTGACTGGTCAAGCTAAGGGATGTGGGAAGGGAAGTTCATTCGCTTCATCGTGCAATCTAGCTTCTGTCTAGAATGGACTTAAATATTTTGGGGCATATTTCTTAAGGTTAAATAAACAGCCAGCCTTTGGGAGTAGCTCAGATGCAAAAAGGAGGATTCCAGGAAAAGAATGGACAATGCATACAATTTATTAACATGCTGTGAATAAGCCTGGTTCTTTGGATTGTTTCCTCTTATAAAGTTATCTTATTGCTGTATTTCTATCCCCAGAGATTCATTTAAGGACTGTGTCTATTTTTTTTCTTTTATAAATCTATTTCTTTTCAGTGCCGGAGCTGGCCAATGTTTACAGAAGAGATTATGAAAATAAAAACAGCCATAATAAAAATAATGATGATATTAATATAACTTGCTATCACAACATCCAGTTATATTTTCTCTTATCTCATAATTTAGCTAAGTGCCGTGCCTCTCTGTCTGTTGAAATAATATATTTGAACAGTGTTACTTCTATGAAGTATGCATTTAAGCCTTAATGAAAAATATATAGATTAATAAAATCATGCTGCCTTTAAGTTATTTTTTATAATCTCCATAAACCTCTAACTTTAGTTAACAAATTTTTTGGTACTGTGAATTGAACCCAAGAGAGTTCTGAGATACACCCTCAGCCCTATTTTATTTTTTATTTCAAAACAAGGTCTTGCTAAGTTGCTGAGGTTGCCTTGGACCTGTGATCCTCCTGTCTCTGCCTCTCAAGTACTGGAATTACAGGCTTGTGCCACCACACCAGGCTTAGTTGATACAGTTAATCTATATATGAATATATGCACTTAAAACTATTTATATGAGAAGATCTCTTCAGGATACTCATAAATAGGTCTGTGTGTAAGGAAACAAGCATAGTCCCTGTGAAATATTTCCTCATTAACTCTTAAATGTATTTCAGATGTGTGTTACCGTGTGTTAACAGTGTGGTAGATTTGCCTCTTATGGTCTCCTGCCTTCTTTTTGTTCAGAGAATTTGGATGGAGAGACCCGGAACTGCCCGAAGTGATCCAGATGTTGCAACATCAGTTTCCTTCAGTCCAGTCTAATGCTGCAGCCTATTTACAACACCTCTGCTTTGGAGACAATAAAATTAAAGCCGAGGTAAGCGCGACTTGGATTCTCAAATGAGTAGTGTCAGATTCATAAGTACTTGGATTTTTTTAAAAGTAAAATGGAAGGAGAAAAGACATAGGAAAACTAAAATGATGTTTTCAAAATTGTGACCTATCTTTGAGACTGACTCATAGCATTTTTCTCTCTACTTAGTCAGCAACCCATACCTGCTTCCCTCTTTTATATTTAAAGATTGAGGACCAGAGGCACAGAAGGAGCAGAGTTTGGGTTGTCAGTGCCATATTCCGCGTGTGATTTGTCTTCCTTGTCTCAACTCCATCCCTGGGAGTCATCTCTGCCCTTAAATTTGAAAAAATTACAAAGTACCAACTGTTTTCTCTTCGAATTACAGTCAATGTGCTCGATGGTCTATCCTTCTTGAAGAACGCACTAATGGGATGGGGATGTTAGACAGTAAATTGTCTTTGTCTTATAAGCAAGCATTTTGAGCCATTTGCAAAGGTTGCAGTGGATATAATATGGATAAATGTGATCCATTAAAGAGACTGTTGTCTGTGTCCACCAGGTAAATGATTATTAGCATGCTCTGTTCTTTTGGAATACTCCAAAGTGCATAATGCACCGTGGCATAGGATATTTCTGGAAAACCACTGTGGTCACCGCAGCTAACTCCATATTTTTCTTTTTTTTTTTTTTTAGATAAGGGATGACAAGCATTTGCATACAAGTGGCTGAGTAATCAATTTTTTAAAAAAGATTTTATAAACTGTAACGAGTCATCTCTATAGCATATAAGCAATTTGGAGGATGAGTCTAAATTAGGTGAAGGGTGGAAAGAAGAGATTTGAAGATGTAATTGCAATTTATTATAGATTCTGCTGGCTTGCATTGGGATGCATATAGCCTAGAAGCTCTTCATCTTTTTTTTTTTTTTTCTGTTTCTTCCACTGGGAATACAAAGGACTTGGTTTATGCCCATTCTTACCAGAAAAGTCATATTTCTTTGTGAAATTATTATAGAGCAATGGTTGTCAACTAGGTGTGACCCTCCCCCTGAGTTATATTTGACATCTGGAGACATTTTTGGTTGTCACAATGGAGAGGGTTGTGTTGGTGCCACTGGGCTCTGGTGAGCAGACATCAAGGTTGCTGCAAAACACCGTGCAGTGCAGGGGGAGAACATTGAATGATGCAGCCTCAAATGGGAACACTGCCAAAGCTGAGACACAGGGAGATACTGTCCATCTAAGGTCAATTTAAAATGTGAAAAAATACCTACTCTTGAGATGATCTAAGGATACATGTAAATTCTGTGATTCCTGTCCCAAATGGAACTTGTCTTAGTCATTTCCTGGATAGGGGGGTTGTTTGCTGTTTTGTTTTTTGTGTTTTGATACTGGGGATTGAACTCAGGGGCATTCTATCTCTGAGCTACACCCATAAACCCATTTTATTTTTTAGTTTGAAACAGACTCTCACCACATTGCTAAGGGTCTCCCTAAGTTGCTGAGTTTGGCTTCGAAAAAGCGATCCTCCTGTCTCAGTCTTCCAACTACTAGTATTACAGGTATATGCCACCATGCCTTTCTGTTTTTTGTTTTGTTTTTTTGCGGTACTGGGGATTGAACTCAGGGGCATTCTACCTCTGAGCTATACCCTCAGCCTTATTTTTTATTCTTTATTTTGAAACAGGGTCTCACGAAGTTATGGAGGGCCTCACTAGATAGCTGAGGCTGGCCGCGAACTCAGATCCTCCCGTCTCAGCCTCCCAAATGTTGGGATTACAAGCGTGCGCCACCACACCCGACTGTCTTTCTGTTTTGAACAGAAAACAAAATGGCCATGCCAAATGAAGATCAGCCTTCCGATTAGGGGATCACATACCCAGATATGATACTTTGAAGATTACAACTTTGAGAGTTTCTCCAAAGGTCGCAAAAGCATCTCATTTTCATTGTTGGCATGAGGTTGAGCCAGGTTCCTTGTGGTGCTCACCTCCAGACTTGGTTCTGATGCTGAGACTGCTGATCTCACTCCCACTCGGGGAGGGTATGAAAAGGCATATCGCTCCCCTGGTGCGACTTTGGGAGATGAGTACAAGTAGTCCAACAGTAGCTGGAGAGACACTTGGAAGGGGACTGGCCTGGGTTTTCATGGTGGGTAGGGAGGGGGCTCCCATATGTGGATGCGGATGGAGCCTCCTGGGTTTGCACTTTCTGCTGGAGCCAATAGAGGAAGCACCCAAGCTTTCTTTCCTACTTGCTCAGATGAGGGGTAGAAGAGAAGAAGGAAGTGGTGGGTCTTAAAAGATGTCAGAGCATCAAAAATGGAGCAAGTGTCCTCATTACCAGGAGTTACCTGGTTGGGCTGTGGTGCAAGCATCATGACCCACGGCCACTTGAAGCCTTGTAACCGGCTCTGTATACCACCTCATGCTCCACAGGCCTGGCCTTGAGGCTTCTCAGTAGCATGCTGCCCTGCAGCCAGGCGGAGATATATTTGTAGCTATATTTGAATGATCCTCAGTGCTCTGTGGCAGGCAGAGACTGTGCAGAAAAGGGCAACCACCTGTATATCATGCCAGACAGAAGCAGTGTCCCCTGCCGAACCCTGCTCACCCCGCCGTCACATGGAGCAAACCAACTGCCCACTGGAGCCTCTGGTCTCATCTTTAAAACAGAGATGTTGATGCTTCGTTGCAGAGTTTTTGTGGAGACTGAGTGACTTAATGTAAACACACTGCTTAGTGCAAGAGTACCCACTCATCCACATTCTCCTTGGACAGGAATACAGCTAAGACATTAATGGTACTCTTTGATCTGATGAATGTGTACATATGCGTGTGTGTGTGTGTGTGTGTGTGTGTGCACGCGCGAGTGTGTATTTCAGGGTGTGCTTAGGTTCTTATTTTGCCGTGGGTGCCCTGTAGGTCTCCTCTCAGTGTTTGGGGTGTCCTCCAAAAGCTGGCTCTTGATTGCTGGCTCATGTCACCAATGGTGCTCCTCCACCCTGTTTCCTAGATTGCTGGGCTCCAGATGACTGTCCCCGAGTACCTGTGAGGCTAGCATGAGAATGCAGGCAAAGGTGGTGTAGGGCCAAGTGCGTGCCTTGATACTCAGCTGTGAATCAGGCTGAAGTTACCTTCAGCCAGAGAAACAACGGGGAAAGTGCAAAATCCCTAAATGGAACCCAGAATGAGAAGTGCAGAGCTTCCCCGCTCTCCTTCAGTCACAAATGCACACAAACTCACACATGCAGAGAGGCATAAACTTTAATTAGGATTCTGCACAGACCTGCTTTGTTCTCTCATCCCAACCCAGAGCCCAGACTATTAGTAATTGGTCCTCCCTTGGTGACGGATGGCTGCCTGTCATGTTTTCATATACAGGTATTGATTTATGTAATTACCTGTTGTCCAAATACTAATCTTGCAGGCACTAGCCTCTCCAAATTTACTCAGTCCCCTAGTCTTTCTATTGCATTTTATTGAATTGATTTAGCCCTTCGGTCTACATTTCATTATTGGTATTGACTTTGCTCACACAATGGATAGGCCATTGAGCAAAAGACGGAATTAAATCTGCTATATGTGGAGGGTCATATATCACGCCTCTCTCATTCCTTATTACAGTGCTTCGTACAGTTTTCATAGAATGAAGCCAAGGAATTCGGTTTTGTTCAAAATGATGCTGGAGCTTATAGGTACAAAATGGAGAATTCACTTCCATGAATCAGCGGATGAAAGCCCAGTCCCTAACTTTTCCTAGGAACTTGGGTTTAAAGAGTTTCCTGGTTCACCCAGCAGTGAAGTGGAACTGAGGAGAGAAGTCCAGGTAGGGTCCAGCTTAATCTAGTAGTGACTAAGGAGGAGTTTACATTCCATTAAGCGTCCTGACTCAGGGTAGGACATCTAGTTAGGAATAGTGTGTGTGGAGATCGGGGGGCGGTATTGGGGATTGAACCCCCAATTGAAGATTGCATCTTCAATCTACACCCCAGCCCCCACTTTTTTTTTTTTTTTTGCTTTAAAATAGGGTTTCACTAGGTTACTAAGAGTCTCACTACATTGCGGAGACTGTCCTTGAACCTATTCTAGTATCACAAGTACTCAGAATTACAGGAGTACCACATGCCCAGGTAGTTATGCATATTTAAGATCTGTGAGCATCTGAAAGTTGAGATTCACATAAGCAATGGTTCAGAAATAGATTGAGGTCAGATGAGAAGAAATGCAGCTGAGAAAAAATGAAAGAGGTTGGAGGAAGCAGAAGTGGTGAAGAGAGAGTCTGGGTTCTTACCACAAATGTGTTAAGTGTGTGCGGTTCCTCTTCCTGAACTAAAGGACATCTGCTGTGACAGTCGTACTCCCTGCCTGAATGAGCAGAGGCATGATCAGTGTGTTACAGGTCAGTAATGTTTGAGCCGTGCCTGCCATCGAGGCGGTTTCCTAAATTGTTGGGAATGTCACAATAAATTGAATTTTAGATAGAAAAGTTATTCAGCCTAGCAACTTGCTTCTGGGTATGGATTGTAGGCTTCTTTTAGGAGCTACCCCAATGTTGATAACATTTTTTTTTGTCATAAGACTCAACTGTATATTTGAACTATAGTGTACATATAGTAGATTATTTCTTTTCATCAGAAATAATCATCTTAGTTAAAAGCACTTATATCAAAAGTGCAACTTTTTTGACTTTTTGAAGATATACTTTTATTGGTGCATCATAACCTAACCAGACATCATATTGAGGTTTAGTGTAATAGAGGCACCCATGCACACGCCACCTGGTACATTCCCCTCTGGATTCCATCCCATTTCCATCCCCTCTCCATTCATAATGAAATGGTAATAGTAGCTTCACAAATGTATGTAGGATGGAGTGTGTGTGTGTGTGTCTGTCTGTCTCTCTGGGGATTGAACCCAGGGGAATTTTACCTCTGAGCTACACCCCAGCCCTATTTATCATTTTTATTTGGAAATAGAGTCTCTCGAGGTTGATGAGAGTCTTACTACTTGCTGAGGCTGTCCTAGCACCTGCAATCCTTCTGTCTCAGCCTCCCAAGTACTGGGATTATAAACATGCGCCACCACGCCCGGCTAGATTGATTATTTGAATGGCTTCCTTTATCAAGTCTCCTTCCTCCCCACTCCCTTCTCCAAATTCCCTTCCACTATTCTCCTGTTCTCTTTCCTCATTTATATCTAAAGTCTCTTTGGTTTTCCGGTTTCTCTCTAGCTTCCACATATGAGAGAAAGCACATGACCCATCACTTTCTGAGACTGACTGATCTCACCTAGCCTAATATTCTCTAGTTCCATCACTTTCCTGCAAGTGACATGATTTTGTTCTTCTTTTTAGCTAAGTAAAATTCCATTGTGTGTATAGACTCCAGTTTCATTCCCCATCCATCTGTTGATCCTTTCTTCACTCCTTCTGGGAACAACTCCGTCTGAGCCCCAAGTGCTTCGTCCTTTATACTCTAGTGTAAGACTGTATTGGAATTTACATTCCTGAATTGAGCCATCCAGGAATTTCTTCAAAGATTCAGAGAAGAAGCCAGGCGTGGTGGCGCACGCTTGTAATCCCAGCATTTGGGAGGCTGAGACGGGAGGATCCGTATTCAGGGCCAGCCTCAGCTACCTAGTGAGGCACTCCACAACTTAGTGAGACCCTGTTTCAAAATAAAGAATAAAAAAAATTGGGCTGGAGGTGTAGCTCGGAAGTAGAATGCCCCTGAGATCAATCCCTGGTACCGCAAAAAAGAAAAAAAAAAAAAAAGTTGGCTCAGATTTAAGGATATCTGTCCTTTAGAGTTTTCTATTTGTGTGTGTCTGTCTGTGTATATCCTAGAGTATTTATATATTTGTATCATTTATGGTACTCTCTGTTTTTCTAAATTGGCATTATCTCTCTTTAACATAACATAAAAATGATTTCTGTGTATAAAAATATGCATGTATTTCCCCTCCTCCATCATTTTTATTTTACTCAGACCAATTTAGAACATTTTATATGTTAAAAGACTGAGACCTGTTCCTGTCTACTTCACTTAAAGTGCTCCATAATTTCTCTTCTATCCCTGATTCTTTCTACCTCATGTAGCTCAAGAGAAGGTGCTATCCATCTCTTCAGTTGATTGCCCTGGGATGATTTCTTCTCTTCTTTCATCATAAATTGTTACACACTTTTTGAAAAAGAGCCTGCATTTTGTTGCTAGGGATCAGTAGGTAGCGTACCACAGAGCTTGTGGGCAGGGCTCTGGAGCCAGGCAGACTGCATTTGAACTCTGGCTGTTCTACTCCTTTCTAGCTCTGTAACCTTGAGGAAGTTTTTTTTTTTTTTACCTCTCTGCATCTCTCTCTCACTCTACAAAATTGCATCAAGATATATATCATGTACAGGTAGACCACCAGCACATACCAGGTGGTTAAGGAATCTGAGTTATTCTTAGCATCTGTTGCCAATCCTAATGAGGGAAATCTCTTTCTGCTAGTTAGATGGAAAGACTGTCTTGTCCTTTTTTTTTTTTTTTTTTTTTTTTTTTTTTGCGGTACTGGAGATTGAACTCAGGGGCATTCTACCTCCGAGCTACACCCCCCAGCCCTATTTTTTATTCTTTATTTTGAAACAGGGTCTCACTAAGTTGCGGAGTGCCTCACTAGGTAGCTGAGGCTGGCCGCGAACCCGGATCCTCCGGTCTCGGCCTCCCAAATGCTGGGATTATAAGTGTGCGCCACCACGCTCGGCTGTCTTGTCCTTTTACAGAGAGAATATTTGTATATATTCTGCTTCCTTCCTGTTGTCCATTCACCTTTTGAGATCAGCTGCTGCCAGCCAGGTGAAGCTGCAAGGAAGTGGCTGACATGAACAGAGGGAACGGTGAGACTTGTTTCCAAGGAGACGCCTGATCTCATCCTGCTTAAATCCCATTGCTGGGGCAGGAGGAGGAGGAGGAGGAGAGCCAGGACTGTGGTGCGGGCTGGGGAGCTGGGACTCGGTGGAGACGTGGGCTCTATGGGAGGCTCAGGCTCCTCTGCGATTCCAGTCTGCATGCCCACAGGAGAGACACCGACATGAGGTCCACAGAAAGCACCATCGCAGCCAGGGCTAGCCCTAAGTGAGGGAAGAAGATGACCCAGTGCAGGGTTTTTTTGTTGTTGTTTGTTTTTTTTTAAATTTCCCTGAAGGCTTGGTCCTTCAGAACAAGAGCTCTGGGGCCAGCACACCCAGTGGGAAGGGCCAGGGGTCACCCTCGGTGGAAGAGCGAGTAGGTAGGCAGAGTTGCTAGCAGCCTGGGACAGAGTGACAACTCAAGAGGACACACATGATTCCACTGAGGGATAGGTCAATGCGGAGGGAAATCAGAAGCAAGATCTATTCAAATATAGAAAAGGCAGCAGAGACCCAAGCATCAGAGACACCAAATGCCAGCTTCCTGCTGGGAGGGAAATGGGCCAGGGCGCCCAGCGAGGTGGCCTGGAGCCTGCTGGCACTGCCCAGCGCTGCCACCTACATCTCTCACCCACACTTTGCTCCTCTCCTCTCTGTCCTCCCGTGCCCATCCGTTCCTTTTAGCTCACTCTCTCCTCATTTCCTTCCTTAGCCATAGCATTCCCCAGCTACCCAGAGGCATGGTCTGGCCATGGCATTTTCCCCAAGGGCTAAAGGGACTGAGGGCTGGTCCTGCAAAGCCCTCCTCCCAGATGTCAGGGAAGCCCCAGAGGTAGCGTGAGAGTTCTCCGTGAGGTGTCAAGTGGCACCCACGGGTCACTGACCAAGACGTCAGCCTTAGTGAGTTAATGATTACCAAGATCAACTTCCAAAAGGGCCCTGTTCTTGACAGAACTCTCCCTTGATAGCCTCTCAGAGGGCAGAAGAGACCTCGCTAGTCTGGTGGCCCTGTCTATTGAGACATTTAACAAGAGAGCTGGGGCACAGATAGAAAACACACAGGGGGAAAGGCAGGCAAGGGGAGGTCATCTGGGCCAAGAGGGTCTTAGCAGCCTTTGCAGTTCTCTTATAGAACCCTCAAGATGGGGTGGGCACAGCAGAGGTCTGGACCTCCTCTTCCTCAGGTTTCTTAGCAACGATGGGTGGTGGCTGGCTAAGGTCTGACCTTTGTCCTTCCAATGGATCTCTGGAATCCAGGTGAGGAGAGAGGCTGCTGAGAGTAAGGGTGTGGGCTCAATAAGACTTCTGCCTCAGACCAGACATACCCTAAGGGTGGAGTTAGAGATTATAAACTGCAGATTTAAAAATTATATTTTTCCTCTCCTTCCCAATCTTTCTCCTTCCCTCACTTCCCTAAATAAAACTCCTGCCTTTGTCCCTGACTGGCGCATGCTGAAATTCTTTTCACCATTGAGGCCAAGGACCCACGAGAGGTGTCGTGCTGACCCACGACAATACTAATCTACTCTTTCCCTCTCTCCCCCAAATATTATAAGTTGGTGTGAAATACTATAATTGTGTGGAGTATTAACGAATAAAGAACCTGTCTTGGTCACAACTGCAATAAACATTCTTGAAAGGACTGAAAAAAAAAAAAAAAAAGAAAACACACAGGGGTACACATCTAGGCACAAGGAGGAGAAGAGCCCGGAAGCTTGTAAGAGGAAGCCAAAAAGGATGCCGGGCTTCTCCTTCACCAGCTACTTACCAGTCCAGCTTCTGAGCTGGGAACTTGCCTCGTGATGCCCAGACACAGGGGTATAGTCAGACCTGGAAGGTCTGTAAGGACTGACATCTCTCAAGTTTAAGGTCCGCTTGCAGGAGATGGACCATGGCAGGGTCAAGAGAAGAGGCTAGGTTCTGGTGCATTCCTGAAGGGCCAGGGAAGCAGGAGGAAGCAGAGTGCAGGCCTCGGCAGGGCTGCCCACTGGCAGGCAGCAGAGAGCTCCAGCCATGTGACTGACCTTTTCCGGACCCATAAGCCATCTCAGCAGAGATGATCCACAGGAAAGACACAGTGGTCTTGGACCTGCCTTTGCATAAAGGAACACTCTTCTTTCTCCTGCCTAACCCCAACACCAAATAAGAAAGAATAGGGAGGAAGAGGGAAGGAGAAAAGAGCAGCACGCTGGAGACTGGAGTTGGCATCCATCCTGTTCCAGAAGGGTGGGATGCTGGAAACAGGAGAGGACCAGGATTCAAGGGGTACCATGGCTGGGCTTAATTCTGTGTAACTGAATTGAGGCTCGTTTAATAAGTAGATGGAAGTTAAGGAATCAGAACTGATGTTGTAGTGAAAGTTAGCTACCCTGCATCAAGACGAGACACCCGATTAAAACCCCCAGGGGCACAAGTTCTCTGCAAAACAGAGATGAGTCAGAGAACTGTCTCAGAAACTGGGTCATGACTTGGGAACACTGATGCAGCAGGTCTCTTTCTGATCTTTGTGGAGTTTCTGGGCTGGGTATGCTATGGTTTCACTTTGGGTTATTTTAATTTCATCTCTTCCTTGAGCCATACTTCTTTTCTATTTTGATGGATCTTCTTTTAATCTGCCCACACCCGTGCCAAAATGGTTTGTAGTCTTTCCAATAGTGAGCAAAAGAAACAAATGACCTGTCTAAATGTCAGTCCAATTGCATCCACATCATAGGTGGGGGCTATGACCCAGGGATTTCTCCTCTCTCTTCTTGATTTCCTTGCTAACATTTCTATCTTTATTCTTTCTTTTCCTTCCTTCCTTCCTTCCTTCCTTACTCTCTCTCTCTCTCTCTCCCTCTCTTCCTCCCTCTCTTTCTGTCTTTCTTTCTTTCTCTTTTTCTTTTTGCTTCTTTCTTTCTTTCCTTCTTTCTCTTTCTTTTTGTTATTAGGATTGAACCCAGGGACATTCCATTTCTAAGCTATATCCCCAGCCCTATTTTATTTTTTATTTTGAAATAAAGTCTCACTAAGTTGCTGAGCACCTCTCTAATTTGCTGAGGCTCTCCTCAAACCTGAGATCCTCCTATCTCAGCCTCCCAAGTACTGGGATGAAAGGCATGCACCATCATGCCCAGCTCCTTAGTACATTACTGAAGGTGACATCCTGTTTCATATTTTGCAAAAGAAGACCTGAACCTGAAGAATTAGCTCCTTCTTCAGGCACACAGTCCAACTTTCTAAACAGCCTAAATTTCTTCAGGTAGTATTTTGGTCATTCCTTTTCTTTAGTCTTTAGGAAAGGTGACAAACACCTTGGCCTCTCTCCTCCTGGTAACACTTTCTTCCTGTTGCTGCCAACTCACCACCCTTAGGACTTGTTTCTAAGAGAAAAATGTCAAAGGCATTAAACCAAGAAGAGACTCCTTGCTTATCTGTCATGTTTTTTTTAAAATATTTATTCTTTTTTTCCCCTTCTAAACCTTCTCCAGGTTTTCCTAGAGGACAGAGCTAAAAAGAACATTTTGCAAAAAATACTGATAGAAGTAGCACAAGAAAGCTCTACATCATGTATACTCATGCACAGATTATATTGCTGTACTTTTCCTGTCTATGACGTCATCACAGTTGCATGCCGGTCTTTATGTCCACAACTTGTGATTTCGTTTATCTTCCCTAAGTAAATGACTATGGTCTTTTCAATTTGAGCCCCTGCCCACTTTTCCAATTTTGTCATGGTTATTGTCCCATTTCATTCTAAATCCAAAAAATCCAGACCTCTTCAACCTGGTGGTACTGCAAGTGCCAAATGACCCCACTCTCTGGGCCATGCCTGCGCCATATTGGAAATGTTTAACTTTGCTTAATCCAGATACCATGAAGGGAAGGAGCCAGCCATCCTGAGCTGAAGGAGAGCTTCAACTGACTTACTGTAAGTACAGGCAAATTTATGGCTTAGTCACATTTTACTCGTTCAAAATCAGATTCTGATGGGAAGAAATGTGTCTTTTTACCCAAACTACCCCAGTGATGTTTCATCATATCTCTTCTTTATTAGGTGTACTTCATCTTGACAAATGTTTTAAAGTGTTTCAAGCAAAGCTATAGGTGATGACTGTAAGATGATTCTTCTGATTTGGTGGACCCCATACACTTTCTAACCAAACCCCAAATATGCATGAAAGGAAAAAAAAATCTATTTTGCTAAGAGCTCTTCAAAATTCAAATTGTTCTTCTGTACTTAACAATCATTCTTAATTTGCTTCTTGCATAACAAGTAAAACACTGAGTAGGCATTAACTCTTTTGTTATTTGCATTTAATTATGTGTATGAGATGTTTTCGGTGTTTCCTGTGGATCTGTACAGGCTCTCTTCCATTTCCAAGATTGTTTGGAAGAAAAGAATCTTTTGACTGAAATGTGTTTTTTCCTGTTAACGGTGATATATATGGAGACAAGCTTCCCAGAGCAGCTCACAAAACACTTGTGAAGTCAAAATGTCCCCTGTACTCTTGCAGTGGGTGAATAATACTATAATATCCAGTGTCTATGTATTCATAGAGACAGGTGAAGAGTGTTGCAGTAGGAGTGTTTCGGAACTCACTCCCTGGCGCTCTTCCACGTGCAAGGGCATGGTCCTTATACAACTTCCTTATGGGCTGTGGAATGGAAAAGTAGAATGGAAAAATGGAGACAGTCCTTGCTACCCACCATAGCTGATACCATCCCTTGTCTGGAGCAGGGCCTCCAGGACAATGGAGACAAGTGAAAAGGAGCAAGGACACAATGGTGGTGTCATGATCAGGAGGGGATGTAAGCTTTGAGACACTGTGTGACCTGAATGCAGGAGGAGAAGGAATGGACAAGGAACGGACGTCAGCCCCTGTCTGCATTGCCCCCAGAATCCCAAGAGCGCTGGCAGCCCTCCCTGGCTGCCTGGCACACCCTCCATTCCGTTCTACTTAGGTCAACTACTGTCCTGTCACTGTCATTCATGGATGTGACCCATTTCTCTCCTTTCAGTCCACTAGGGAGGAAAACACCACCTACCCTCTCTTTCCTCTTCTGGTATATACAATGCAAACACACTGTCAATTGTGATGCCTTATATAGAATTTTTCCATCTTCAAAGTTGAATAAAATGCTGTCATTCTCTTTTGTCATGAAGACAAATAATATCACAGGTAAATGGTAAAATATTGGCATACGTACTATGTTTTTCTTATACATGCGTGGCTATGATAAATTTAATAAGTGTAATTTATAAATCAGCTTCAGTAAGAGATGACAATAACTAAAATGATAAGAACTAACTCATAGGTAAGAACTATTAAGCCCAATGCTTTAGCCTCTAATAATAAAATAGAATAATTATAACAAATTCTATAATAAAACGTATGTGAATGTGGAGTCTTTCCACTCTTAAAACATCTTAGTGTACTGCGCTCACTCTTTTTTGGACTGCCTCTGACAGTGGGTAACTGAACGTGCGGCCAGCAAACCTGTGGAGGAGGGGGTACTGCTGTGCTGAAATTAGATGGCAGAAGAAAGAACTCTACCCATAGAGACTGCAAGTTCAGTGCCGAATAGTTTTCATGAGAGTTCTTTTAGCAAAAGGCATATCTGAATATGTTTTATTGCCAATTTCCTCTTTCTACTGATAAAGCAACTCCAGAATCTCCTCCAGCCCACCATACACATGCACATATCCTATTATTTCCACTGGTTACAAGAGAAATATCTCTGCTCAGAAACATATCTGGCTGTTCTGCCATGGAAGAACCACTTCTTTCCTCTCCTACTGCTAATGCTGCACAGAGAGGGTTCTGGGTGACCACAGGAGAGAAAAAGGGGGCCCATAAGCAAGCAACCATTGGCAGGTCCCCTCATTCT
This sequence comes from Graphiurus murinus, assembly GCA_004027655.1. NCBI lineage: Eukaryota > Metazoa > Chordata > Mammalia > Rodentia > Gliridae > Graphiurus > Graphiurus murinus. The sequence continues at coordinate 142,837 of PVLC010000212.1, read as the reverse complement.
TGCTACTTCCTCCTGGCTTGGACTATCAAGCACCCTGACTTCCCATCTTGCCAAATCTCACCACACCCTTGCCAGGCCCTCTTTCTCCTGATCCTACCACCTTCTCCTCACATCAGCCAGCACTTTTGGCTGCTCACCTGGGAGATGGTTTTCTCTCTATCTCACTCTTGTTTTATTGTGTCTGTTTTCATATGGGTCAAGATAAATAAAATCCAGCAGATACTATTTTTATTTCTGATCTTCACTTTTTTACCCATGGATGGTTAAGATTCCAAGGATGACTAATCCAAGGTTTAAAAGCCATGTTCTATCCAAAATTGCTCCTCTTTCTCATCATTAGGGTTTGACTACAGGATCCAACTATTCAACTCTTCTTTCTCTCAGTTCCTTCTAGAAACATATTTCTGAAATATTGATCCTACAGCTTGTTTGGCATGCCCTAATATGTCTAAGGAAGAGCAGTGGCACATGTAAGCTCAAACCCCTTGCTGTCTACTTGACTTGGAAGAGGAATCTGGCTGTACAATGCAGAAGACTGTGTGTCCCAACCCTAGTGTATGGTGGGCTGGAGGAGATTCTGGAGTTGCTGGCTTACTGCCAGTCTTCAGGGATCACACAGCCTGCTGGGTCAACTGGGAAGGTAGATGTCCAAGTCTGTCACTCTCACAGACTTCAGACTGTGAAGATGGTCTGGAGTCAACAAAAGGAGATTGACAAGGGTGACTCACTTTGGCCAGACTCTTCTTTATCTGAGACTACACAGCTTTACCGATGTAAAATAGAAACTAATTCAGTGGAATAGGTCCAGTGTCCCCTTGAATCTGGGTACTTTGCAACATTATATTGCATAGAAATTAGAATCCAAAGAGAAAGGCTTTCTTCTTCAAGCAGAGAAAACTAAGGCTTTTAATAAGGAAATAAAAGTTAACATAAAATATGGAAACCAAATATGGGATGCCAATATCTGTGTTTCGGAAAGATGGAGAAAAAACATGCTAGATGAACCTGCCTCTTGACAGAATGTTTCCTTCAAAAAGAAATCTGCCCACCTTTGGTCTTATCTAGCGAGCCATGGGCAAGTAATCCTAGAGGTTTGGGGGTAGAAAAAGTAGGCAATATTCCAATAAATATCAGCACAGATTCAGATAAAAATGATTACCAGGGATATTGGGATGGAATAATCCAAAGACTAGTATTGTCCTGTGAATAACTATGTCTGAGTTTATATGGAGTAAGAACTAACTCACAGGTAATAACTGTGCAGCCTAATGATTTCGTCTCTAATCCAAATCTAGGTCCCTCTGGCATGGTGCATGAGGCTTACAACAAAAGAATTGTCTATGCCACCTCCAACCCTGTCATTTCCCCCCAGAGAGTGGCAGTAGTGAAGACTGGTGCCAACTTGGATTGACCTATGGGCATGCTTCAAATCGATTTGGACCACATTTTTATTTTGACTCAGACAGTTGATATGAGTCAAAATAAATATGTTCCGCAAATAGTTGGTATTTTTCCCAAATAGTTGGCTTAGGGAGCCCTTTTGGAGAGAACTCTAACATTTCTTAACAGTATAGTTATCTAAAGATGTCCAAGGGAAGCTTAGGGCATTCCTATCTGACTTACCATACTTGGGGCTTATAGATTCTACATTTAACTGGTCAAGTCTTAAAGCCATAAGAAAATGAGGATGAGGCTGGAGGAAATGGGTCAGAACAGATTGAAGGGAGGTATTTCTGTAGTCATTAAAGAAGGAAGCAGAAAAGGGCTTAGAGGACACCAAGGGTACGTTTTATTAATTTCCTATTGCTGTAACAAATTACCATGAACAGTGACTTCATGTGACACAAATTCATCTTCCAGTTTTGGAGCTCAGAAATTGAAACCAGTTTTATTGGGCTGACATCACGGAGTCACCATGATTGCTCCCTCTGGAGACTCCAGAGAGAATCTTTTTCTTCAACTTTTGCAGCTTCTCGAAGCTGTCCACATTCTTTGACTCCTGGCTCTGTCTTCGAGCTTCAAAAGTCATCATTGCAAAATCTGCTGCAACTTACCACATTTCCTCTCTCTGATTCTGACCTTCCTGCTTCCTTCTTACAAGGACTTCTCTGACTACAAGGACTCCTCTGACTACATTGTTCCCACTCAGGTAGCCCAGAACCATCTTCCCCTCTCAAAGCTTCTTGACTCGATCCCAGCAGCAAAGCTCCTTTTGCTCTGCAAGGTTACATATTCACAGGGCTCAGGAATTAGGATGTGGGAACCTTTGGGGAAAGAGAATTACATTACTCAGCCTGCCACAGAATGCCTTTCCAGGAATGCGAAAAACTTGGATACCTTGGGAAAGGGGGAAAATAAGTCAGAATTGATATTCCTCCATCCTCGGCTAGGTTGTAGAAAATTTGAAGTATTCATGGTTAACTTTGCTGATTTAAAAAGACCTGGATGGAGGCTCAGAAGGAGATGAAAAACAATGATTTGGGAGAAAGATTTGGATTCAATTCATGTGATGGTGAAAGGGGAAGGAAGAGGGTGGAGGAGGCATGGAGCAAGGGGAGCGAGAAGGAGCCACCAGGTGGACCCCTAAGCCCAGTTCCCACTTTGTGGGGGATCAGCTGGGAGACAGCTGGGTTGTTCTCCTGTCACTCTCAGCAGGGGACTTGAGGCCACATGCTGAGACCAGTTTTATGGCAATTGGTTGGAAACTTCCATTTTCTCAGCTAACCAGTGTCATTACACCTGGCCACTGTACTAAAGAATCGAAGGATGCTCAGAGACAGAATGAAAAGAGGACTCTTCAAGAGCAAAAGGTCTTTTTAAATATCCAGCTTACCCAATCCCATCACATGTACAGGTGCAGGAGTTTACCCATGAAGGGAGGGGAGTGGTGGGAGAGTGGTGTAAGCCAGCTGTCATCAGCCAAGGCCCAGCAATCTCAAAACAAAAACGAGACGCTTCCTGGGAAGGTGCTGGCAATATCTCTATTGACAGAGGAGGTAGCACAGAGTGGTCCCCTGGTTCACAGCCCTTCTCCACACAAATGACCTATTTGATCAGGCCAATCAACCATTCTGACTGCACTTTATAGATCATTAGAGTCTAAATAGAGTGGGACTTCCTGGGGCTCTGACAGCGTCGAATACAGTTCAAGCTAATAAGGAAGCTCGATGGGCACCAGGAGCTCGCAGGGCTGTCATCAATCTGAAAAATTCCGGGTTTTATTTTTTTCCAATCGCATTTTCTGCAAAAAAAGCCCATCTCGATTTACCTTTACCTAAAAGACCAGACAGTCTATTTTATCAGTTTTCACACCAAGGCTTGTTCATTCCTTTATCCATGGCCAATACTTCTGCAAAGGGACCCAAGTTGACTAATGATAAAAGATGCCCCAGTGTGTGGCTTTGGGGATATAATGATTATTGGGTTTTTAGAAGAGAAGGCTGCAGAGCTGGAACCTGCCTGACTCACGTGGCAGGCTAACAGTCCTGCAGAATTATGAGGCCTAAGCCAACAAGGCAGATTGGAAGAATCAGAAGTATTTTTCAACTGGTGAAAAAAAAATACTCTCCTGATGTCACCCAGAAATCATCTAAAGCATAACACTTGGTATAAATATATATACTTATATATTTTTATATATACATAATTTTATTGCTGCAATGTAATTATACATCAGAGTGAGGTTCAAAGTGACACCAACATGCATGCACACGGCACTTGACGTGCTTCCCTCCCTCCAGATCTCTCTCCTCTCCCACCAACACACACGTTAGTGAGATTGCTAGTGATCACTTCATATATGGACCTAGCATAAGTTGAACTGTTTTCCCTTTTTCCTTCCCCCTTCCTCCCCCAATACCTTCCCACTATTCTACTGTCTCTCTCCTCCTTTATCTAAGTTTCCTTCTATTTTCTATTTTCTCTCTAGCTTCCACATATAAGAGAAAACATCTGACTCTCAACTTTCTGTGACTGGCTGATTTCACTTGGCATAATACTCTCTAGTTCTATCCACTTTCCTGCAAATGAAATAATTTTGTTCTTCTTTATGGCTGAGTAAAATTCCATTGTGTATATAGACCACATTTTCTTTATTCATTCATCTATTGATGGACTTCTAGGTTGGTTCCATACTTTGGCTATTGTGAATTGTGCTGCTGCCAGCATCATATGCATTATCACTCTAGTGCTTTGACTTTAATTATCTTGGAAAGATACTGAGAAGTGGTATAGGTGGTTCATATGGTAATCACATTCCTAGACTTTTCAGGAAACTCCATATTGATCTCCATCGTGGTTTTACTACTTTGCAGTCTTCTCAAAAGTGTAGAAGAGTTCCTATTTCCCCACACCCTCTCCAGCATTAATTATTGTTTGTATTTTTTTTTTTTTTTTTTTTTTTGCAGTACTGGGGATGGAACTCAGGGGCATTCTACCTCCGAGCTACACCCCCAGCCCTAGTTTTTATTCTTTATTTTGAAACCGAGTCTCACTAAGTTGTGGAGTGCCTCACTAGGTAGCTGAGGCTGGCTGCGAACCCAGATCCTCCGGTCTCAGCCTCTTGAATGCTGGGATTACAAGCGTGCGCCACCACGCCTGGCGTATTGTTTGTATTTTTGATAATTGCCATTCTAATTGGAGTTAGGTAGAATCTCAGTGCATCTCCATGATTGCTAATTATATTGAACATTTTTTCATATATTTATTGGCTGTTTGTATTTCTTCTTTTGAGGAGAATCTATTCAGTTCAATTGCCCACTTTTTTATTGTTTTGCTTTTTAAGTGTTAAGTTTCTTATGTTCTCTCTCTATCTATTCTATTATTAGTTCTCTACCAGAGGAAAAGCTGGAAAAGATTTTCTGCCATTCTGTAGGCTTTCTCTTCAGAGTCTTAATTGTTCCCTTTGTTGTGCAGAGTCTTTTTAATATGAAGACATCCCATTTATTGACTTTGTATCTAATTTCCTGATATTTGGGGGTCTTTTTGAGGAAGTTTCTACCAGTATTTTATTGGAGCATTGGTCCTATGTTTTCTTCTAGTAATTGCAAGATTTCTGGTCTAATTTCTAGGTATTTGATTAATTTTGAGTTAACATCTATTCATTTTAAAAACACTAAAGAAATTAGGGATAGAAGGAACTACTTGATAGGCAATGTGTGATAAACCCAAAGCCAACATCCTGCTGAATGAGGAAAAACTGAAAGAATTACCTTTACAATCAGAAATAAGACAAAGATGCCCACTATCCACATTCCTATTCAATATAGTACTTGAAATTCTAGCCAGAGCAATGAGGCAAAAGAAGGAAATTAAAGGGTTACAAGTGTAGAAAGAAGAATTAAAATTATCTATTTGTACATGACATGATCCTATACTTAGAAGATCTAAAAAACTCAACTAGTAGCCCTCTATAGATGATATACAAATTCAGCAAAGTAGCCATACACAGAATCAACTTACAAAAAATCAACTTTTATGTACACCAACTACGAATCCACTAAAAAAAAAATATGGAGAACATTCCATTCACAATAGCCTAAAAATACTTGAGAATCAATTTTAAGCAAGAGAATAAAAGATCTCTACAATGAAATTATAGAACACTAAAGAAATAAAGAGAATAAAACCTTAGAAGATTGAAAGACTTCCTATGTTTGTAGTTAGGCAGAAAAAATATTGTCAAAATGGCCATACTACCAAAAATGATCTGTGGATTCAATGCACAGAATTAGGAAACACAGTCCTAAAATTTATATGGAAAAACAAAAATCCTGAGTAGCCAAAGCAATTCTGAGCAATAAGACCATGCAGGAGGCATCACAATGCCTGAACTCAAGTTATTCTATAGAGCTATAGTAACAAAAAGAGTATGAGATTGGTACAAAAAACAGGCACATAGACTAATGGAATAGAATAGAAGATACAAATCTTCATGCTCAATAGCTAGTTGATTTTAGACAAAAGATTCAAAAACATACCCGGGAGAAAAGATAGTCTTTTCTCAACAAATGGTGCTGGGGAAAACTGAATATTCATATAATGAAATTAGACCCCTATCTATTACCCTGCAAAAACACTTGGTAAAATTCTTTGGACTCTGTAGAAATCGTATTGTATTCTTGGGGCTATTTTAAGTTCTATTAGAAAAAAAAGAAAAGAAAACTGCAGGAAAAGCAAGAAAGACAAGAGAAGAAGGAAGGGTGAGAAAGAAGGAAGGCAGGGAGGAAGGGAAGGAAGTGAGAGCCAGATTTGAAGTTGGTCCCAAACAAAAAGGTCTCATGGTGCTCAGTGGATAAGAATATTTGAAACCCTCTCAGACTCCCAAGATCCACAAGCCCCTCTATCTAAACACTGACAAATTTCCAAAGAGATTAGAGTTTGTAGCAAAGGCCAGGAGAGGCAGCAGAAAGACAACTTTAAAGTTTTGAGGGTAAGGTTACAGTAGTTCAATTGGCTATTTGCCTTTTGAAAGGTGCTAAGTGTCTTGCTCTTGGGCACTGGTAAAGAGTGTTCATATCCCCAGGGAACACGGGAGACCTCAAATGCCTCTAGACCTTGGATAATATCCTTTTTTATATCAATCAAATCAAATAAGATCCTTTTTTTATATCAATCCAAAAGCATTGATATAAAAAAGAATCTTCCCAAACTCTCTAATTACATATAGGGATTTGCTCAAGAACTCTCTAAATTTGTCTATACTAGGGATACCCACCAAATCCTGAATGGAAAGGTTCTGCTCCCATGGGCCCCTGCATCATTTTAATGCTTTGTTCTCTTCTACAGTGAAAGCTCAGGCCCCAGCTATGATTCCTTATCAGAACAATGATAAAGCTTGCAGACGAGCAGAAAATGATTGAGAAGAATACTTTGAGAGGAATTTTTGAGCAATACTTATGGAAGGTTACCTCCTTCCTGTTTTATGAAAATGTTAATGACAACAGAACAACAAAAAAAAAACACATTTGATCATATCTTCCAAAGTGGCCAGGTTGTATTCTTTTGCACGAGTTGTCTGAAGAGATATTAGTTATAGTGAGCCTTTTGTTACTTTATGACAGGGTTAACCATCCAGTGTGCAATCCACCACCTTAGGAAAATTATTTTTTCCTATTTTTTTGTCATTGGAATTATCTGAAAAGAGAATCACTAACGTATAGGTAGTGGTTAATGGATTGACCATTGGGTCAAAAAAATGGATAAAGAACAATGGGTATCCTGCTCTTGGTACTTCTTTATGAAAAGCAGATATTGACATTGTCTGGGTCTTACCAGACTTGAGTTTAGCATGCCGTTTGTAAATGTACCTCATCCAGTGGTGAATTAAGGCTTGGATGTTAGAACAAGAGAGGATGATGTCTAGGCCGTGGTCATGGTGACAACTTGAGCATCACAATTAGGGGGCTCTGGGAGCCCTCTGCTCTCTACAACTCTGATGATAGAAGCAGCTGCCTTGTTATTCAGTGAAGGCTGAAAAGCTGTCCATGAGCTCAGAAGCTGACAAGTGATTGATCATCTACTTGTATATTATCTTCCTGTTGCTGCAAATCTCCACAAACCCAGTGGTTTATTTTATTTTATTTATTTATTTTTTGTAGTACTGAGGATTGAACCCAAGGGCATTCTACCTCCAAGCTACACCCCCAGCCCTATTTTTATTTTTTGAAACAGGGTCTTGTTAGGTTGATGAGAGTCTCACTACTTGCTGAGTCTGTTCTTGAACCTGAAATCCTCCTGTCTCAGACTCCTAAATGCTAGGATTACAGGTATACACCACCACGCCTGGTTAAACCAGAAATTTAATACAATACAAACTTATCTGGAGTTCAGAAGTCCAGAATTGGTCTCTCTAAGCTGAAATCTCTTAGCAGGATCATGTTCTTTTATGGGGATTCCAGAGTAGAACATGCTTACTTGTTTTTGCCAGCTTCTAGCAGTCTCCTGGATTTACAGCCCCTTCACTCTTCCAAGCCAGCAGTGGCTAGTCGAGTCTTCCTCACATTGTCATCTTTTCTTCTTTTATACTTTTATTGTTGCATTGTAATTATACATCAGAGTGAGATTCAAAGTCATGCATTCATACATGCTCACAGCACTTGGTATTTTTCCTGTTTGATTCCCACACCACTCCTCCTTTCCTTTCATGTTTGTGGGATTAGTAGTGAAACGTTCATACATGGATATAATAACATTATTTGAACTTTTTCTTTCCTCAATCCTCCTTTTTCCTCTCCCCACCTTCCTCTTCAACCCCCTTCCAATGGTCTGCTTCCTACTTATCTTAAGTCTCTTTTGTTGCTTATTTTCTCTCTAGCTTCCACATAGGAGAGAAAGCACAGGACCTCTGACTTTCTGGGACTGGCTGATCTCACTCAGTATAGTATTCTCTAGTTCCATCCATTTTCCTGCAAATGACATGATTCTGTTCTTCTCTATGGCTGAGTAAACTACTAAGTGCATATTTCTAATACTTCTGTCTCCCTCTATCACATTTAAAGGAACTTTGTGGTTCCCTTGGACCCATTAAGATAATCCAGGGTAAGTTCCCTACTTCAAAGTCACCTGATTAGCAGCTTTCATTCCCTCTGCAACCTTCATTTCCTATTAACATGTGACATGCATATTCATGGTTTCAGAAATTAGGACATGGGCATTGCATTGGGTTGGGGAACCCCGGGAGGCCCCATGGCCCCTGCTCTGCAGAGCTGTCTTCCTTCTACAAGGTTCTGGGTGTTTTGCAACTAACTGAGGATAATTTCCCAATAACTTGCTTGGCTTTCTCTTATCCACCCTTTGTATCTCAGTGACCACATGTGTCACCAAGACAGTAGGTGTGTTGATCACATGTTGAACATGTTTCCAACTCTTGTTACGGAAATCTCCTTTCAAAAATTTCACTATGAATCACAATTTCCTTAATTCTATTATTTATACTTGGTATTTTCTACTCTTATATCTATATTAACAAATGCCTCATAATTTTTCATGTTCTCTTTCAGAGAAAACAAAACCAATATTTTCCCCTTTTTGCAAGTCTTTCAAGCCCTAGATTTAATTTTTCTGCAATGAACATGCAAGGAAATGAATCAATAGATGATAATTTGTTTTGCAATTCAAATTTTTCTATTTTAATGTCTTCCATCCAGAACAGTGACAGCAAAATGTGAAGATTTTGAATTATGAATAATCTCCTTTATTGTTCTGACTTTTATCTGTCTCTTTACCTTTTAACCTAAGTACACCTCATGAGAACTGTGTATTCAACCATAGGCCTGACTGCTACAGGATTTCACATGCTTTTATATATTTTTGCATTAAGGAAAAGAAGGCATCTACATATCTATAATTAGCTAATAGATTCAGTATCAGCTTCTATAAACAAGATGCAGGTGTAAATAGTACAGGAGCATTTTATACAGTGTTGGCTTTTACTTGTGAGAAAAATGATACTCCATAAAATGAAAAAAAATAGTTCTAAGAAAAATATTTTCTAAACATGAGTAATGTTTGCCTGGACTAGCATCATTATAGTCATGGTCATATAATATTCGAAGGTCCTAAGATATCTTCTGAGGCACCAGAAGTCTTTGTTCTCAATTACTGATTTGCTTGGTGTATGATATTTCTCAGGAAGAATGCAGTGTGCCAACCAGCCATATTGTAAGATTTCAAAGTCCTAAGTCAAAACTGGGCTTACCAAAGGATAGCACCGAATGCTTACTGGGTGCCAGGCACTCCTCTTTGCCCTGGGGAATTCAGAGTTGAATAAATCAGGAAAGACCTCTGCCCTCTTAGCACTTCCATCCCTCTGGGTGGGAGTGGCAGCAGAAAGGCAGTCAATAAGTATATAAAATATGTCAGGTGGTAGATAGGAGCTAGAACAGGATCTGGAGAAGGGAAGGTAGACCTAGAACTGGGAGAAGGGGTGTGAGGTGGATATTGCTTTTCTTAATAACTAATGGGGTAGAGTGAAGGACTGTGGGATAGAAAGAAGGGCACTCTGCAGCCTCAGGAGAACACTGAACGCCCAGCAACTTCCCGACACCAGAGCAAGGGAGGCCAATAGTGAGGCAGAGAGACAGAGAGATGACAGGCAGGTCATGAGGGACAGAGACCAAGGTCAATGATCTTCTGGATATGATAGGAAACATCTGAGGATTCTGAGAAGGGATGGAAATGGTCTGATTCTGTATGTTTTTAAAATACGAGACTAACTGTTGTGTATGCAGAATCTAGGAACAAAATAAAACATCCCTGCAGCTCTGCTTCATGAGGTTCCTGGACATCTACCAGACTGTTAAAAACGGACAATATAACCACTGCCCGTATTCTGCTCTGGGGAGAAAAATGTACACAATCGCACACATAACTTATCAGAAGACTCAAAGAATTAACAAATGCAAGCAAAGGCATTTGGATAGACACTATTTATTTAATTAGAAAATCAGCAGAGAGAAACTGGATTTCTTACAACCTGGAGTTTCACACATTAAATGTTTTTTTCAAAAAGAATATATTGATAAGCTGCATCAAGAGCTAAAGTCTGGAAGCAAAGTAACATTGGAGAATTTTACTATTCATAACTTGGGATGCAACCATTTCATCTAGTGAGCTCCAGCATTGGAGATCTTGGAGCAGAGGGTATCAATTTAAAGAAAAAGTAGTCTTTTCCATCTTTGTGGCTACTTTACTTATTAGAAGGTAGCATGTGCACCTTCACACCATAAGTGATGAATTATAAGAACAACAACAGAAATACACTGCATATTTTAAATTGGAAAAAAAATAACTCAACTTCATTTAGGTGGGAGGAGGAGGCAGAGACCTTTCTTGTTTTCTCTTAAATGTATGTGTATATATAATATGTAATTATATATTATGTAGATTATATATACAATTATGTATATATTGTGTATTATATGTGTATAGTATTATATAATATGTGTGTATATTGAATTATAGACATGTAATTTAGTACTACCAACTTGAAAATTTCTGGCAGAGGTGTTATGCTATCAGGATTCCTGGAGAGACCTTCCAGGTGATGCTCGAGTGGAATCTCCCTCTTCATTAAGGGGTGACACAGAGGTTGAGGATGCATCGCAGTACACTTGATGGGATTTCCTAGTACATAATTTTTAAAATTTTAAAGGTCACAGATGCAGAAAACAAGCATATTTTCTTATTATACCAAGATCCAAGTGTCATATAAATGTTCTGCTTGGGCTGATGGACAAAATGAAGAGTGAATAATATTTAATCAGTTGAGCAACACCACTGAAAAATTCATATTCCCAGATGCCGTGTTTCGGGTGGATATCCCTGGTAACAGGGTGTGTGTGTGTGTGTGTGTGTGTGTGTGTGTGTGTGTGTGTGTTTTCAATAGAAACATAGGAGGAAATGAGGTTGACATGTTCCAGTTTGTGGATTCTCAAAAGAGCTGGTCACAGTGGTTGAGTCTGGCAGACTTCAGGGGAAGCTCCAGGGAACTCTGGGTGGTGGAACTCACGGTTTTCCCTCTTGTTCAGCCTCCAGGTTTCCCTGCAGCCTCCATTCTCTGTATCTGGGGACAGAGCTCACTGGAGAATCACAAATGGGCCCCCACTGGCACCTTGCTGGTGCTCAGAGCACAGGGCACTAGGAATTTTTTAAAAAATCAAAGTTAACTGAAATAAACAATTGAGAGATGCAGAAATCAAGAAAAAAAGGTCAAATTGTTTAATACTGAGATGCAACCCATAATGCCTTCGTTGGAACCCTCTTTCAAATTCATTCTGTCACCTTTGTTACTACCCTTGCCATGTCCTTCCTCTGCACAGGGACCACATGCAGGTCTCACACCCTGGCACCTCCAATATCTTCATGCCAACTTGCTTCTCAGTACCATCCCTGTTCTGCTGTCTTCCTAGCACCTGGCCACTCCCCTCATGCATCTCCCTCTGGGAAGTGCTCTGTGAGGCAGCTGCCCTCCTCCCTCCTGTCCAGCCTTCCACTGCTCCCCCTCAGCCTGCCTCAGCCAGCCCCCCCTCGTGCATGTGGACTCCAAGACCCAGGCCACTGGCTGAGGAAGCTCTCACTAAACACACTGTTGCCTTCAGTTCTGTGTCCCTTCTTTAAAATTCCCACAAATCTTGTGTTCTACTTCATGATGTGTCCAGATCTAATTATTTTTAACAATATCCCCCATTATTTGAGTAAATTAAAGGGCTAAATAATTTCCACCACTGCCTACTGCCATGAAGAGAGCCCTTTCCTCCATCCCTCCCAAAGGTGCACCCCACTTTAAAAGGCGTGCACCCACTACCTCCCAGGGATTGCTGAGTTTAACATTGTACAGTTCACTTGGTTTCCAACTTTTGAGTACTTAGTTGAGCTGGTATTTCTTCCATAAGTAATGATCCGACCCCATTTCCTAGGGAGGCTTCATAAAAACTTTTTTCTTTCTTCAATAAACCAAGGATCCTCAAAAAAAAATGAACCTAGGTTCAATAAGTGCCATTGAAATGGAACAAAGTTAGAATTCTTTTCTCAACCAGATGCTAGTCCTCTAAAGTATTGACTATTACTACAATAAAAGGAAATACATCTTTAAAACATATAGGACATTTCATAACTCCAAAATAGACAAAAAAAATTATAAGAAGATACCTTCAATCATATAATACCAATAATAAAGAAAATGTTAGATTCTGTACAAGCTTCATAGTTTTAATAAAAGTCTTACTTGAAGTGACTTAAAAATTTTGTAAAGATATATAATTTAAGAATAAATGCATAGGAAAGTTTTCTCTATATGTCTATCATAACCCTTTTTGATAAAATACTTTAATATTCATTATTTGTTATAACTATGAGCTAAGACACAAACTGACTTCTCTGTTATCATACTTAGCATAATCTTATGTTTTTGAAAGATATTATCTTTCCATTTTACATGAACAAAAGAATAGCAGGTTTTTAAATGTCTGCTTTATTAATGCCAATAAAATAGAAATTTAACTAAGGGACTGTATCTTTCATAAATGCCACCTGCCATTTAACCAAACACTAATGTTGTTATGATTACCAATGGACATGTTTATTGAAAAGGAAAGGCCAAAAGTCATAATCATTTGTGATTCCTTCCTTTGGATCAGACCTGATATTTTTCCCCTACCTACTGAGCAGACCTGGAAGTTAACCCACTCTTTTCTTGCCACGGGTCAATTGGAGAGCTGCTGTCTTTCTCTCACCTGGGCAATCTCAGGATCCCTATCTGATGCTCAGTCTGTCCTCCTCCAGGAATATTCATCAGTCCTTAAGCCAGTGAATCAGGGCACCTCTGATTCCTGTCTTCCTCAGACCAAACCCAGAGCCCTGGCAATGACCGATAGCCCCGAGATCCATCCCTGCAGCTCTGAAGACTGGCCTCAGCTGGCCTCCCTCTGCTGCAGCAGCCTGGTTCCTTGTGACCCCCCCACCTGAGATCCTCCATCATTCTCCAGTGCCACTGGCTCAATAACAAGTAATCCATGACAATGTCAATGGCCAATGACAGTCTCCAATGTCACTGGGTCAAGAGTCAAAAAATTTGCTCAAAAAAATTCCTAACCCAGCCCCCTGCAACAGGATCCCCCACTCCCACCCTCCTTTCTTGATCTTTTTTGTGTTTCTTACCTCTCAGAAGCATACAGGTGTTGAGGGGCCTAAAACTGTATATAATTTGACTTGTCTTTAAGGAGAAGAATGCCAAACAATATCTAGAAAATTGTTGCCTCTTGTTTTTACTATTAAAAATGGTCCTATCTGCTTTTTGGTTAATTTCTTTACCTAACCTATGGCTCCTCGTAGGCACTTTGGCTCCTTATAAGAGGGTCGTGGCCATCTCACCCTCCTTTACTCAGGAAATATTACCAAATAAATCTCCATCCTTGAAAACATGAAAGCTTTAGGGCTGACATTTTGTGAGCTTCTTATATCCACTTTCTGAGATGTGATTCAATCGTTCTGTAATAATTAGGTTAGATGTCTACCTTGTGGGGTATGTGTTTTCAAGATTTATGTGAACTCATCCAAACTTCTCTTTTAGATGTTGAAAATGTAAATTTAGCTTTGCCACACATAAACTTTTTAGATTATATATATATAATAAAGAGATAAAATGTTAGATTAGTAATTGTTAATCTAAAAATAGATGTTTAGATTCAAGGGAAATGACTAATAAATTATTTGTTAAAAGAAGATGAGATTTGAAGCCTATTTGTTCTCAGATAATCATATCTTCATTTATTTTTTTATTTTTTATTATTTTTGTGGTACTGGGGATGGAACCCCGGGGCCGTCTACCTCTGGGCTATCCCAAACCTATTTTATATTTTATTTGGAAAAAGGGTCTCACTAAGTTTCTGAGATCCTCACTAAGTTGCTGAGGCTAGCTTCGAACCTGTGATCCTCCTGTCTGAGCCTCCCAAGACTGGGATTACAAGGGTGCGCCACCATACTCGGGATTGTATCTTCATTTAAAATTTCAATATGACACTATTCAGCTTCCCATCAGCCTCACTGTGTGTGGGGTGGGGGATGAGCTAAAAGAGCAAGATAGAGAAGCAAATAAGTGTCTGAACTACATGTTGGATGAAGACACATTCTACCTTCAGCATGCCAGGATGATCTCCTATGAGGATGTGCTAGAAGCATATTTAAGCCTTAAAACCAGTATAAGTAGCACACCCAAGCTTGAACAATTTCTTGTATCTGTATACAGCTATACTTTTTTAGAAGTAATCTTTGTCCATTCTTGTTGGAGTTCAGGAATCCTTGTTCATCCTTGAAATCATACCAACATTCACTTAATTTTGCCTTTATTTGTTCTGTGTAGTTCTTAAATTCTTGGAATGGGCTTGATAAATAGTCTACTTCCTTATGAGCTCTTTTGGAATTCAGATATTCATCATTGGCTTGTAATTCTGCTTTTTGCCAACACATTAGCTCCTGAGTTCACAAGACACTCTTTCTTGATCATCCGTTTTCCTCTATTATGTCATCCTGACTCTTCAGGAGTACCACATGTTTAAATTATTGAAGACTTCTGTAATATTTATATATAAGAGAAAATAATCCCCTTTCAGTCTTCCATATTGAAATATTCCTAGTTTCTATTGAGTGTTTAAGAGTACAGTAAAAAGTTAGAATCATTTTGTCATGTCTGAAAAAAATCACTTTTGAATTTTGATTGGAAGCATACATCAATTTTGAGGATTTCACAGGCTTTTCAAAATCCACTTTTTTCATTCATGAATAAGGTATTTTATTTTGTTTACAAAGGCTTCTGTTTCTATTGCTCAGTAAAACCAAATGACTTCATGTATGTAGATTCTGCTCCTCTTTGGTGAAGAGTTTATTCAAAGACTCAACCTCACTAGTAATAAGGAAAATACAAGCTAAAACTTAAAAAAAAAGATATTTAGTATTCAATAGATTACTTAAATTAAAATAAGAATTTAATAATGCAAAATTTCTAAAGAGAAGCTCATATTAACTGTGGGTAGGATGTAAATTAGTACAACATTTTGGCTACATCATGTAGTTGAACATATACAGAATCTATAACCTTAAGCCCAAGCCTTTATCCTAGAAAGACTTTTTCACTGTGGACACAAATGTACACACAGCATCATTGCTGGTATAAGCAAAACATTGGAAACAGACATCTATCAACATAACACAAGATTAATAAAAAAATTTTTTTGATTTGTTCCTTCAAAGGAAAATTTCCCAGAGGAAAACATAAATGAACAAGTTTCCTTGGTTTGTGGATAAGTATCATTATTTGTTGATTTGGATAAATATCACCAACATAATGATACATGAGAAAAGCAAGTAAAGTGAAATAGGAGCCGCATGTACCATTTGCATAGTTTTTTAAGAAGGTGAAACTTTTCGGTGGAATGTTTTTTAAGTTTTAATTTATGCATGGCGCCCCACAGTAAGGCTCTGCCATCAGGCTCTGTCCAGCACAGGCTGGATTGCAGTCGGGGCTCTGCTCTCTGCTAGAGTGGACATTGGCAGTCATACTATCTTTCTGTGCCTCAGTTTCCTTGTCTCTAAAATAAGGATATAAACTTTTCCTGTCATCTTCACAGCCAATAACTTCCCCAGTTTTTTTCCTCACTCCTCAGGGTTTTTTGTACTGTGTCTACTCAGTCTTTCATCATGGTTTCTGGCTTTTGTATCAACCTCAGACCCTTCCAGTAACATATAAATACCCATCCATACATCCTCCTATTGTTTTCGTCGTTTGTTTGTTTGTGTTACATTTGATTTTCTAACCCACCTGGAATTTATTTTGTGCAATTGTGAAGAAATCAAATGTTGTCTCTCCCCTTACATGCTGAGCCCAGTTTCCCTAACTCTAGGTTTTGAATCTCTATTGTTTCTAAAGTTTAGAGTCCTGTAAACATGTAGATCTCTTCTGGGTATCTTTTCTTCTCTTTCATTGCTGTCCTTTGATTTTGGGATCACTGCCATATTATTCTACTTATTGATGTTTTACAGTGTGTTCATTCTTCCAAGATTATTTTTCCTTTGATCTTTTTCTCTATGTTCATTCTCCTAGATGACCTTTAGTGTTCTTGTATCCAAAACAGCTTTAAAAGATTAGGGTTGGGATTAGAATTGCTTCAGTTTTTAACTTAATCTGTGCCCCAGGGAAATTTTTTTTATAATAGTGAAGGGATGCAGGGATGTGGAATTCCATCACCATTTATTCACATCTGCATTTTTATACTTCAATAAATATATGCAAATTTCTTCCTGCATAAATACCCCAACTCTTATGATGCTTATTTCCCATGTAGTTTATATGCCATGTTGATTTTTCAAAACAGTGTATCTTTCTATTCAAATTCTCTGATTTTTTTTTTTTTTGGTCTCTCTGTGTGTGTGTGTGTGTGTGTGGTACTGGGGATTGAACCAGGGTGCTCTACAACTGAATTATACTTCCAGTTATTTTTATTTCTTAGCTTGAGATAGGGTCTTGCTAAGTCACTAAAGCTGTCCATGAACCTGTGATGCTCCTGTCTTAGCCTCCCAAGGATTGGAATTATAGGCATGTTTACTGTACCCAGCTCCAGGTATTTTTAGCATATAAGAAAACTCTGAGTTTAGATAGATAGATGAGAAAATGTTTCACTTTTTAAATTGTAAGCCTGTGTTTTACTGAATTGTCTTATTAATTCTAAAAGATTCTTCTGCTGGTTTTGATGTGAGTCTTTTCCCAATAGCTTCACCTTCTTATTTTTTATCTTACTTTATTGATCATTATATCTGTCACAAAATTTAATCAAAAGTCCCTACTTTATTGTGGATTTAAAGTGGGATCATTATTGTATTAATTTACCATAGTAGTCTAGGTTTGCTATAAGCCAAGTTCAAATTCAAAGGGTCCACTCAGTTGGCTATAAGGCAAGTGTTCTCAAAGGCTAAATAAAGATGAGACCAGAATCTAGAGATAGATTTGGTGTTCAGACAAAAAAATATAATCAGGACCTCAGAGAAGAGTTCCCATTGAGTAGGGCAGGAGCTGTCCAACAATACCCAAAAGAAGCCAAAAGAATGAGAGTTCAAAGAAGTGAAAAAGAGAGAAAGTGTCAGTCCTGTCTATTTAGAGTAGTCTCTTTAAATATTTTACACAATTTCCACCTTGATAAATAGTGAATATTTGTTCTAGGATATGGTCCTAACTCTAGGTCATTTATATAAGTCACTCAAATAACATGAAGCCTTGCATGTATTGTTACGAAATGTCCCATAGATTAAATTTCCCACTGTGAAGTAGGAATAGACTGAATAGAGTATATGGCAGTAGGAAAAGACTATATGCTGAATAGACTATGTGGGCAGATCTGTAGAGGTAAGACAGTAGTTTTTAAGAGAGAAATTGAGGATGGCCTTTGAGCCTGGCCTCAGAGAGAAATCCACCCCCACACACGAACACACGGTATTTGCATCATCACCTGAATGGTGATGATGCAGACTTATTCAGGGAAAGCGGTGACACAAGGCTCTGCAGTGACTGATTCCATCAACACTTTGTAACTTAGTAAAAACCATGGGATTTTATTAGCATGCAATATCTAAATGTGGAAATAGAAAATACAATTGAGTTCCACTTTGAACACATTAAGAGGGGGCCTGCCTTGTCATTCTTGCTGACCAGTGACTTTGCATTCAGTGTCTGTGAGGACAGTCAAAACACCAGAAGTGAGCCAGGCCTGTAATCCCAATATTTGGGATTCTGAGATAAGAAGAGCATAGGTTCAAGGTTCAACCTCAGCAAGTAGTGTAGACTCTCAACCACCAAGAGAAACCCTGTTTCAAAACAAAAAAATAATATAAAAAAGGGCTGGGAGTATAGCTCAAAGGTAGAAGGCCCCAGAGTTCAATCCCTAGAACAAATACACACATATCACCACCACCACCACCACCAGTAGATTTAGTAGAAGATAAGACATTAGACATATCTATCTGAGTCACACTTACTGGATGGTGTTTTTAGGAAAGGAACTTGTGGAATGACTTGAAATTCTTTCTTGTTTGAAAAAAAAAGAGGGTCTTTCCTGGGTGCACTTAAAGAGTAGTCAAAACTTGCCTTCGGAGCCGGGCGTGGTGGCGCACGCTTGTAATCCCAGCATTCGGGAGGCTGAGACCGGAGGATCCGGGTTCGAGGCCAGCCTCAGCTATCTAGTGAGGCACTCCGCAACTTAGTGAGACTCGGTTTCAAAATAAAGAATAAAAAAAAATAGGCCTGGGGGTGTAGCTCGGAGGTAGAATGCCCCTGAGTTCAATCCCCAGTACCGCAAAAAAAAAAAAAAAAAAAAAAAAAAAAAAAAAAAAAAAAAAAAAAAAAAAAG
>PVLC010000212.1:85788-123847 GCA_004027655.1 Graphiurus murinus | reverse complement strand
TGTTATCAGCAGCAGGGCATCTTTTAAATGTTTATTGGTGTCCTATAATTATACATCACACTGAGATTCAAAGTGGAACAAACACCCATGACAGAGCACTGGTGTCTTTCTCTCTGCCTCACACCCTGCTCTCCCTCTTTCCTCCCCATACATTTAGTGAGATTGGCAGTGAGACCTTCATGTCTGGCCTTTTCATCATTTGAACTGTATCCTTCCTCTACTCTTCTTGTCGGCTCTGTGCCCCCATCTCCTTCCACAATTCTACTCTTCTCTCTCATTTATCTGGAGCGCCTTTGTTTCCTATTTTACCTCTAGCTTCTACATAGCAGAGGAACCACAGGACCCTTGACTTCCTATGACCAGCTGACTCACTTCGCGTAATTTTCTCTAGTTCCACCTGTTTTCCTGCACACGACATAATTTTCTTCTTCTCTATGGCTGAGTCAATTCTATTGCGTGTCTATGCCACATTTTCATTATCCATTCATCTGCTGATTTGGCTACTGTGAATTGTGCTGCTATTAACCTTGACGTGTATGTGTCAGTGTGGTATTCTTTCAATTCTTTTGAAAGAGACCAAGGATTGGAAAGCTGGATCACTTGGTGATTCCATTTCTTGTCCTTTGAGGAACCTCCATACTGATCTTTATAGTGATTCTACTAATTTATAATCTCACCAACAGTGTATTCGAGTTCTATTTCCCCTCATCTTTACCAGCATTAATTATTGTTTATATTCTTGATGATTGCCTTATTAGAGTTAGGTAGAATCTCAGTGCAGTTTTCATTTGCATTTCCTTGATTGTTAATGAGGTTGAACTTTTTATATATGTTTACTGGTCATTTGTATATCTTCTTTCTTACAAATGACATAACTTTGTTCTTCTTTATGGCTGAGTAGAATTCCATTGTGTGTATTTGCACCACATTTTCTTCATCCATTCACATGTTGACAAAGGTTGGCTTCATAATTTGGCTATCATGGATTGTGGGCTGTTCATCCAGTCACCCCGATTGTGTTTCATCCTCTGTCTAGAAGACTTGCTGCTCGTGAGCACTGTTAGCATGAGGACTGGGAAGCCAAGGACAGTGGTATAGGCATGAGATTTGTGGTGTTGCAGAAAATTCCTTCCTCCTCCGGGACTGATGAAATGGATCACCATGTGAAAGAATGATTCACATTCACTGCAGAATAAAGGGCTTTCCCCTTCTTTCTTTGAAGTGATGGGACCAGTCACAATTTAAAGTTCAAACTGAAGTGAAACCAATCACTGCAGAGATTTCCATGAGGCATAGCATGCCTTAACCAGAGTTACAGATATAACCTTTACTAGCATGTACTACAATATTGGCTACTTTCTAAAGTAGATGACAGTTTAAAAAGATTAGAAATGAGCAGGATGTGGTGGGACACACCTGTCATCTCAGTACTTGGGAGGCTGCGACAGGAGGATTGCAGGTTCCAGGTCAGCCTAAGCAATATAGTAAGACTCTCAGCAACCTAACAAGACCCTGTTTCAAAAAAAAAAAAAAAAACAATGGACTGGGTGTTGCTTGGAGGTAGAATGTACCTAGGTTCAATCCCAGTACCAGAAATAAAAATTAAAAAATCAAATATATTAGCTTCTCTTCTCCAAGATTTTGTTGTTGTTATTGTTACATGTTCATGTGATGACCTCTTTGATGGTGTTCTCTGACTCCAGCACCAGTCAAGGGGAGACACACTCAATATGTTGATGTGCATTTAGAAATCTGTACAAGGAGAAAAAGCTTGCAGGAATTGTGGGGGCTTTTCAATTGGGTACTTACATGGAAAGAACAAGAAAAATAAAATAACTACCAGCATTTTTGCACACCTATTTTTCCTTTCCATGCAGTCTAGTGTATTGTCTCATTTGCCCTTTGAACAATTCTCTAAGGTAAGCAGGACCAAAGTGCGCACTTTAGAAAACAAGTAGCTTTCTGCTAAACACAGATGGAGATAAAATCCGACTCTTGCATATGCTCCAGCAGGGCACAGTTGCAGGATCTGGGAAGATCTTCATGAGTCTAGAATCTTTTAGATTATTTAAGTTGCCACTGGATGCATCAGTTGCTCCTAGTTTCATTCTTTAAACTCTTTATTAGAAGCTACTTTGTTTTTTAAAAAAGCAAAAAAAAAAAAAAAATGGTCCTGTCATCCAATAATACTTTCTGTATCTCAGAAAATTATTTCCTATTTTTCCAAGAACTTATATTTCTTCAAAATCATTATGTTTTCAAATGTGTTTTTGTCAATACAGTTATCATAACAAGAAAAATTGGCACTCTTTTCAAAAATACATTAATTAGTTTGTTGTACTTACCTTGGAAAGATGTCTAGCAAAATATCTCATTGGTGCAGTATTGATGCAGTATACTTTAAAATTATTTTTTAAATGACTGATAAAATCCATATAGTTTATTCTAAAATAAATATACCCCTGATTAATCTCATTAGTCACACACCAGATGTGTTAGATAATATATAGTTTACACAATAAAACTAATTTATGAAGTTATCACTTTGAATTATATTCCTTTCACTGACTGCCATACATTATATTAGCATGCCATTAAATTAATTCATGTACTCACCAAGTAGTAAGTCAATTAAGAATATCCTTTAACAAGTTGATGCAATGGGTAGTTCCCTCACAGATAATATTTAGTGAGCATTTTGTTGAACAATTCAAATTCAAAATTACTTTTGATTCAGATAACAACCTTATGAAGTAGGCTCATATTTTGTTCATGTTTTACAGACATTTAAGTAACTTGCTAGGGCTGATACAGGTTTTAAGGGGAGAAGATATGATTTTAGAACTCCAGTTCCAAAGTCAGCACCCCAATCACTGTAGCATGTCCCTTCCTAATACACGATTTAAAAGAAATATAGCAGCCTGGTGTGGCGATGCATGCCTGTAATCCTGTAATCCCAGTACTTGGAAGACTGACAGGAGGATTTCAGGTTCAAGGCCAGCCTGGGCAACTTAGCGAGACGGTTTCAAAATACAAAATTAAAAAGCCTGGGGATGTGAAGGTAGAACAATCCTGGGTTCAATCCCTAGTACAAAGGAGGAGGAGAAAGATGAGGAGGAAAAAGATGAGGAGGAGGAGGAGGAGGAGGAGGAGGAGGAGGAGGAGGAGGAAGGGGAGGAGGAGGAAGAGGAGGAGGAGGAGGAGTAAAAAAGTAACTCATCTTAGTTCACTTATGAAAGGAGAAAGTAGGTCATTTCACACTACTGGAGAGACATAGAAAGAGGCAGAAAAATATTTTCTCTCAAAATACTCCAAAATAAGTTCTATTGTTAAACTAACACACACTTTGGCCACTATGAAGTAAACTTCTGTGTTTCTCAGAGGTAAGTACATGAACATAACATCACTACAGATTTTCTGAAAACACTGATTGTTCCACCAGCTTTACAATAATGGTATGGGATTGAATTCAGGGAGGAAAAATGTATATTCTGTGAACTGATAACTTTGGAATTTCTACATTATTGAAAAATGAGATGCAGTTAGCTTTTATTTCTGTATCCACAAACTTTGTGTCTTCCAGCAGCTTTTAAGTGGAGAAAATTACTTACATTTTTAACATAAATAAGGAATATATTGTAGCTTTTTGTTTTTTAAAGTTTTTAAACCAATACTATTGAAAAGTGACCATTAATGGGAAATTTAGTAAAACCACTGAATCAAAGTACTTCTTTTTAATCAGTTCTTTCTATCAGTTCTCAGATATTGTGACGAGCTTTCATATATACCTGAAGGAAGAAATACTACTGTAAATGGCATCCTGTGTGTGCGTGCGTGTGTGTGTGTGTGTGTGTGTGTGTGTGTGTGCGCACAATTATATGACAACATGGCAATTGTCTTTCATGCTATTATTTAAATCTGCTTTGAGTCTCAGGCTCAGCCTAGTTTCTTTTAACACTAACCCCCAAACCCTAAGATAAATCTATTTTGCCTAAAATGAAATCGATCACTGAGGACCATAGCAATGATGCCCAAGTCCTTACCTGTTTTGAGGTCTTCTTCTTGCCCCACCCACCCACCAGCAGGTTGACAAGAGGCTACTCCAGCCTCTTTCTCTTGCCCCCATCCCAATTTCTAATTCCTCCTTATCAGCAATGCAGGTGACTAATATCTTCTGCCACACTACCTTCAACTTTTCATTGCATTTTTCTGAATAAAGACAGGTACCTCCCAAACAAATTTGGCTCCAAATAGTAAAAGTAACTTTAACCCACTATTGATCATCACTATTATTATTGTTTTAAGAGGACTGTTGTGAACAAACCAACACAACTGTAATTGGATATGCCATAAGTTATTCATCATCGATGTTGATATCAATTTGATGATACTAGCTAACTTATGGGTGACTGTATTTTATTCTAAATAAATGTAGATTATGTTAAGAAGAGTAAATCCACTAACTGGAAAGACCCTATTTTTTTGTAAGAGGTGATGTTGTATTCTGTGTGATACCATAATGGTGGATAGACATCATTTTACATTTGTCAGGATCTAAGGAACATACAACATGAAGACTGGCATTGATCTTGGTATAGCTTCAACCCTATTGTGACCTTGGACTAGGGAGTCTATAGGTGTTGAGTGATAACATGTCAGTGTAGCTTCACTGGCTGTAACAAGTGGACTGCTGGGGTACAGAATGTTGGTAGTGGGGAGACCATGTCTGTGAGGAGGCAGCTGAAGGAATCTGTGCTCTTTGCTCTATTTTACAGTAAAGCCAAAACCACTCTAAAAAATAAAAGTCTATAAAATGTTTCTCAAAAGAAGGAAGAGGAGGTAACAGAGGAGGAAACTAACACAGGACCACCGAAGACAACATTCTTCTATTCCTTTGCTACTTCTTCACTTACTATTTTCTTCTGGTGCATTTTATTTTATTGTTATATTATGCATAAATAATACATATTAGCCAGCATTTGATTGGCTTTGTTTTAACAATATTAAACCTAGAATCTTTTAAGATTTGACTTTCAAAGAATTCTGTGTGAAGATGAGTAAGAAAGCAAGGTGAGAGGGCACAACTAACCTAAATAGGTAATAACATGTGAATGATAATCTGGGCTCAGTCTGTTGGGTGTGGAACCCTCAATGGGCAAGAATATAAAGATACCACTTGAAATAAGAGGTTCTCCTGAAAGGTTTTCACAAAGCTGTGCTGTATTCATGTTTAAAATGGGTTTGTAAGCCGGGTGTGGTGGCATACACTTGTAATCGCAGCATTTAGGAGGCTGAGACCAGAGGATCCAGGTTCTCAGCCAGCCTCAGCTACCTAGTGAGGCACTCCGCAACTTAGTGAGACCCTGTTTCAAAATAAAGAATTAAAAATAGGGCTCTGAGCTACAGAGGTAGAATGCCCCGGAGTTCAACCTCCAGTACCGCAAAAAAAAAAAAAAAAAGGGTTTGTTTGGAGATTGAAAAGGGATTCAGGTTAGATGCAAAAAGAAACAAGAAGCATTAGGGGCAAGAAGTTGGGGGGGAAGCAAGATCCAGAAAAGCAGGCAAGCCAGGTGTGAAGAGAAAGGCACCCGGACCCCCAACTCTCCAGGAGGATGAGGACCATGTGTCCAGGTCAAGATGGCACTTATGCACCTGTGGGGAAAAGGGAGGTAGGGGAGAAGGAAGAACCAAGGACCTGGCTTTCCCAAGCCACTCATATGATGTTCAGATACTACAGAATTAGAAGACTGAGGGACGATTCTCATAGCCTCAGGAAAAATTCAACCTCAGGAAAGCAAGTTTTTCATACATGTGATCTGGTGACCCAAAACAAGAGCAAATGGAAAATGTTACTATCCTACTTGTGTTTCTCTAAATAGATTAAAATAGATCTTCAGGCATCATTGTAAATTTTGGTGTATAGAATTAATTAGAGTCTTACTGAAAGCATTATGATCTCATTATTTTAAGAATTTGTATTGTGTTCATTCTGAATACATTTTCTCTTTCAATGAATTGGGATAATATTTTAGTAGTTTAATTTAGTAAGTAATTTGAATGGGAAATGCCATAAATTAAGAATATGATATTCAGCATAGCTAAAATGTATGGAAAAGACAGTTTTTTTTAACTTACTGTGCCATTTGATTCTAATATATAATTGATAACTTCACTAAGACTAGATTTGTTATCTCTTTTTAATAGTGTCATCATTATTCAAAAGCGAAACCCAGAGGATTTTAAAATAAAGTACATATGTGCAAATATACACACATAGAAAAAGATTCCATTCACAGTTTAAACTTTTGTACTAACAGAACATCCCTTCTGAGGTGTTATAATAAAATGGATGTGGATATAATCCAGATGTATGTACGGGGCACACATCTAGTTGTATCACACATATATAAAAACAAACCTCATCTTTCTTGGATTGATGCCAAACAAAACTGTAGGTTGGGCAAAGTTGTTTCTGGCTCTTTTTCCTCCTTTTTAAAATTATCTGATAACTCTTTGAGCCACTTTCCCCAGGGACAACCCTCCCCTACCCCACCCCAATCTGCCAGCTGTGCAGACCAAATAGGAGGTGCAAAAACAGCTCAGCAGAGCCTGAGTCCCTCCTTCTTCCTTTCCTGGTGATTTTCTCATAGGAGGTTCAGTATGCAAAACATTTCCTCATGTTTTCCAAATTAAAGACTTTAGGGCCCATGAGTTATGCGTTTCTTCTTTTTTCTGCTTTGAAAATAATTCCTACAGGAATTAATGAAGTGTTAATGACTGAGAATAATTCCTGCAGGATGTAATACATCATCAGTGGTTGACCCTGTATGCATAAGGCAGGCCCTAACTTTGAAAGCCATCTATGAATTCATGCTGGAGCTTCCTGGTTATGTTTTTGGCTGTTCACAAGAGGATTCTCCTTCCATTAAAGAGGATTATTGCTCAATTTTAAAAAAGCACTGTTTAGGTCAATCTGAGAAATAGTAATATAGCAAGTAATGTATGAATTCACCTGCTTCATTCATTCAACACACATTTAGTGAACATCTACTATATGCTCTATATTATACTTGGGATAGGGATAAGAATATATTGGTGAATGAAACAAGGAGATCGACCCTCCCAGGACATGTGTTTGAATAGAACACAGGTAATAATAATAAGCATAATAGATAAGTTAGAGCATGTCAGGGGCTCTGAAGAATCTGTCATGGATGAAGGTTAAATGAAGGTTAAATTGGGTGGGGGATGTGGTTCAGATGGTAGGCTTAAGCACAGTGGTTAGAGTCACTTAATAGAGAAGGTGGTGCTTGAGCACTATTGGGAGAGAGAATTTGGCTATGTGTCCTGGTACATTTGTGGGATGAACAAGTTTTCTGTGATAAAATTAAGTAGAGAAGGTACCAATCCTTCAATCCCAGAGGAAACGCTGAAGTTTGAAGAAAGAAAAAGAAAAGAACATTACTCAAAAAATCCTGTTCTTTTTCCATTGTAAATGCAGAAGTAGTCAGAATATGTCTTTGCTAGTGATGATTCTGTGACATAGTCAATATGTTAACAAGCCATGTTATTTTGCTTTCAGTTGCAATTTTAAGATGGTTCCCAGAATCAAGGGGGAACATGCATTTTGAAACACATTGTAAAAATTGTTTTGCATTTACTTGTAAAAGATTAAAGTTTCCTTCGGGTAAAAAGAACACTAAATTTTAATGTGTTTTTGTTGTTGTTGTTGATGATGATGGTGATGATGATCAAATATCCAAGTTAAGTGCACCATGTCTCAGGTTGACCTGTCCTGTCTCTCATCACGAGTGGCATTCTTATGTTCCCAGATCTTCTGGGACAAAATCTCCTTGTGTCAAGTATTCCAGTCTCACTTGATCTGACCCACTTTAGTTTAACATGAAGCACTACTTTAATTACTCTGTAATTAAATGTGTATTTACACTGTAGCCTTTAACAATTTTTTTTTTGGTCTCTTTGAAATGTTTGGAGTTTTCCTCTATTAAACAGAATAATTTTAACATTTCGCACATCAGTCCCACAGCCCTTTAGGACCATGGGTAAATTTAATAAGCCTAAGGAATGGGGAGCCTTCCACCACCTTTGCACGTCCATCTGCTTCATGCCATGAGTATGTAACATATTTGTAGAGGAAAATGTCGGAGGCATCCATTCTGAAGTCAGAATCGCCTCTCTGAAGTTCTATAGCTTGAAAGAAACACATTTAAATTTTTATTGGAAGGGTCTGAAAGCAAGTGGAGGCAATAAAATCGGAGCAGAACACTTAATTTCCTTCTTTCCCCTTTGTAGGCCTTAATTCAGTTCAGTGCAATTCGTTGTAGCACATTCTTCATATGAAAAACAGGCTTTGGTTTAGACGGTGAGGCCCTGCTCTCTAAGGCAAAAGTCGTGTCTTCTGCTCTTTCAGATAAGGAGACAAGGGGGCATCCAGCTGCTGGTGGATCTGTTGGACCATCGGATGACTGAAGTCCACCGGAGTGCCTGCGGGGCTCTGAGAAACCTGGTGTACGGGAAAGCCAATGATGATAACAAAATCGCCCTGAAAAACTGCGGTGGGATCCCAGCCCTGGTGAGGCTACTCCGCAAGACCACCGACCTGGAGATCCGGGAGCTGGTCACAGGTTAGAATCACTGCCGCATTGTCGTATTTCATCTCAAGATAAAGTTCTCATTATCTAACCCAGTAGCAAATATGCAAACTAAATATCATGGCTCAGGGCCTCTCAGAGTGCTGGTAAAGAAGGGCAGTCTCCATTTGTGTTTTCAAATGAGTAAGCAAGTGAATAATATAGGATCAAAGGTAATGTACTTGATCGCTCACAGTATTAGCATCCAACAAATGTAGACTTCATTACGTCTATGGTTGTATTTCAGTCTTGGCCAGTTGATTTAGAAGGAGCTGCACATCTTACAATACCCAGGGACCATCATTAGAATAACATTAAAAATGACTGACAAAAAGGACCAGGCATTCGAGTCATTGGTAATAAGGTCTATATTCTGGTTTATAGTGTGGTTAAAAAGAGAGAGCGTATTGTACTCAGCAGTGAATTTATTGAGTAATGTATTTATGCCTACTTGAAGTCCCAAGGTCATATGACAAGACATGAAGGAATTTTTCAAAAGTTAACATGGGAGAAAGTCTTTCCAGAATTGTGGGTTTTATAAAATGAGATAATTATAGCATCTCATAGAGTCATGAGGATTCAATGAATGAGAGCTCATGAAATACTCAGCACACTTTCTTAGAATACATGTGGACACAGCTGATAGGAGCCATTAGCTATCATTGTTCACTTCTTAGTGTGAAGTGCGGTTTGTTGGCGTGCCAATGGCATAGGTCCAATATGGGATTCTGAATCGCTCTACTGCTTCTTTTTCTTCTTGATAATGCTCACTACTGGCGATGTTGGGTGTCTATTCATTAAAGTACTCTTATAAAAAGTCTTTGATAAGCAGATTATAAAGTCCGTTCTCCAAAGAGATCTTTTAGCTATTTATGATCTCACTGACCTTCTGTCTCAACTCTAAAATTTTCTTGTATCTCTGCTGATGAGGTATATGCAAATTTGTTTACTTAAGAAAATATTACTCAAGCCAGAGATTCATCAATATTTATTCAGTCCTGGGTCAAGACTCCTAGCTTCAGTCTATTTTCTTAAATCTTCACCCTTCAAGATTACTGTCACATGTCTCTCTTACTTTTAGCTGAATTGGAACTAGTCCAAATTTTTTTTTCTCCTCTGTAATTAGAGAATTGTCCTTGCAGAAAAAAAAAATTGTTAAAGGCTACAGTGTAGATACACATTTAATTACAGAGTAATTAAAGTAGTGTTTCATGTTAAACTAATGTGGGTCAGATCAAATGATCACACCCATGCATTGTGACATACAGGAGAGTTCTGAGGTAAGCTACGTAACTAAGTATATTTCCTGCCCCTATGATCGTGAACACCTGTCCTTCATTTTCATGGATAGTGTTTAAGTGAATGGGTAGTGTTTCATTGATAGTGTTTATGTGATGAAACAGGATGCCTCTGGGTGCTAAGCCCTTGCCATGGGATGCATGAAGCCCCGGCTTCATGCATGAAGGCCTGCAGAACACCTTCTGTGTACACCATGTGCATCCATTTCATGCTTTGAAAAGAATTGGATTTAACTAAATTTTAGGTCTGCTAAACTCACATGTGAGAGCTGGACATAATCGATGGCTTAAAAAGAAGACTGGTGTCCACTGTCACATGACACCATGCAGGGCAGTGTGCCTCATACTGCTGCTGACATTGCTGCGGTGGCTAAAAAGGAACAGAGTGCAGGGACAGCCCTGCCTTCAGGACTGCCGCTGATGGACCCCAGCAGTCACCCATTCCACACCTGGGCTGCAGCAAACATGTCTCCATGAGCCCCACTTGGAAACATCAAAGACATACTAACCTCAAAGGCAAAGAAATCGCTTTAAAATTCCAAGAGCTTTCCTTTCCTTGGAAACTTGGGCTGTAGAAAGTATGCTAGTACTTGATATACAGAGAGGAAACTGTCACCTCTTAGTTTGCTTCTTCTGGAAGAACAAAAGTTTGCCACCATGGTGGTGTCAGGACCCATTGGTTTTTCAGCAGCAGCATGAATGGCGATTGGAACCAAAGCTATCTCCACCTCCCCTCCTAGAAGAAATGCTGTCTTTTCTAGTGACAGCCAAATCCAGGAAGAGGTCACAGTGGTTGCTACCCACTTAGGTGTTCTCTTGCAAATGATATATTTGTTCTTCTTTATGGCTGAGTAAAATTCCATTGTGTGTATAGCCCACATTTTCGTTATCCCTTCCTCTGTTGATAGGCACTTAGGTTGGTTCCATAATTTGGCCATTGTGAATTGGTCTGCTATCAGCCTGGATGTGTGCACATCACTAGAGTATTCCGACTGTAATTATTTTGAAAATATACCAAGGAGTGCTATAGTTGGATCATATGGTAGCTCCATTCCTAGTCTTTTGAGGAACCTCACACTGCTCTCCATAGTGGTTCTACTAATTTACAATTCCACCCACAGTGTAGAAGAGTTCCTGTTTCCCCACATTCTCACCAGCATTTAGTATTGTTTGCATTCTTAATGATTGCCCTTCTAACTGGAGTTAGAAAGAATCCAAATGCAGTTTTGATTTGCATTTCCATGTTGCTAATGATGTTGGACATTTAAAAAATATATTTATTGGCCATTTGTATTTCTTCTTTTGAAAAGTGTCTACTTAAGCCGGGCGCAGTGGTGCACACCTGTAATCCCAGTGCTTGGGAGACTGAGACAGGAGAATTGCAGGTTCCAAGCCAGCCTCAGAAACTTAGTGAGGCCTCCAGAAACTTAGCATGACCCTGTTTCAAAATACAAAATTTTTAAAAGGGCTAGGAGTGTATCTTGGATGTAGAATGCCCCTGCATTCAATCTTTAGTACCCCACACATATGAGTGCGCGCGCGCGTGCACACACACACACACACACACACATACACACACACACACACACATACAAAGTGCCTATTCAGAAACAAAAGGAACTTCAGATAAATGAGGAGACCAGTAGTAGGGTAGTGGAAGGGGATTGGGGGAGGGACGTGGGGAGAGAAAAGGGGAGAATTTATGAAGGAAACAGTTCAAATAATTCTACGTCTCCAAATACGAAGGAATCATTACCAATCTCACTAATACTTGAAGGGAAACATACCAAGTACTTTGTGAAGGTATGGTTGGACCTCACTTTGAACCTCACTATGATGCATAATTATGATGAGCCAGTGAAAGAGTGTGTGTGTGTGTGTGTGTGTGTGTGTGTGTGTGTGTGTGTGTGTGTGTGTTCCACCTTTCCAGAGGCAGAGTCTTACTGTTCTCAGCTGAAACCTTCAGGAGGCAGGAATCTATTTCTCAAAGATCAGTATGTCGTCAGTACAGTCAGACCAGCAGAAGTTCCTGCTGTGCGGAGCCATACTACGATCAGGATCACGGATGCTAGGACAAAGGGCAAGTACCTGGGCCAGGCCTCCTCCTAGCGACGGAGACGGGAAGAGCACCTACATCTCTGAGCGCACTGCCATGCAGAAGGGGCTGCTGCTCCGAGCCCATCTGCAGTAACAGCTCTAAACGTCCGCAGCAGCAGAGACCCGGGGATGCCTGGAAGCCCACAGGACCCCGCTGGCTTCTGTTTAGACATCTCATCAGTGATGCAAAACTAGCCAGAGCCAACCCCGCTGCCTGAAGCACAGGAGAAGGAGGCGGTGTGAATCCGCCTCCCAGGGCCCCGGAGAGCCCTTGGCAAGTGCGCTGTGAAGCTTGGATTCTCGTAGCTGCGGCAAAGCATTGGGGATCCAGGGTTTTAGTACAGCTAACTTGGTTGAAGCTGGAGGCACCGCATCTTCCCTCTCTCTCCTCTTTTAATCTCCACACTGTTCCTCCTAGGAGGTTCTTATCTCTGCCCAGGTCTGATGGGTTCTTTAGTATAGTAAGCCTTACTGTGGGAGTCCAAGCACTTCATTCATTCCTGTGTCATCCATTTCTCAAATACTTTTCAATTTCTACAGGGGTCCAGTGCTGTGCTAAGCCACGTAGTTGCAGAGGCGAGTACCTGCTCTGGCCTATGGGTTACTGACTGCTAAATATTTAAAGAAATGTCCCTGACAAACAGGTCCACATTTTATAAACTTACCATATGAGCAGCAAAGAAGTTGATGTCTCTGCAGGGCGGAATAAAGCCTAAGAGCAAGAATGGTTCCTTTCCTTCTTTTGACCTGGTGGCTGCCAAAATCCTTTTGAGAATTGGGTTTACTATCCACACATCTATTAAATAAAGTAGCAACTTAAGCATAACAGCTACGTCTTTTACCTTCTTTGTAATTCTCCAACAGACCAAAAAAAAAAAAAAAAAAAATTATAGGAGGAGGGAGAGCAAGGTTCTTTTTTTTTTTTTTTGGTACTAGGGATTGAACTCAGTGGCGGTCTACCTCCGAGCTACACCCCCAGCCCTATTTTTCATTCTTTATTTTGGAAACCAGGTCTCACTAAGTTGTGGAAGGCCTCACTAGGTAGCTGAGGCTGGCCTCCAACCCAGATCCTCCGGTCTCAGCCTCCCGAATGCTGGGATTACAAGCGTGCGCCACCACGCCCGGCTTAGCAAGGTTCTTTTTTTAAAGTTACTTCCTAAATATTTTTAAACTAAGATATATTTTCAACAGTTTTAAAAGAACAATTTTAACTGGATGCGGTGGTGCATGCCTGTAATTCCAGTACTTGGGAGGCTGAGACAGGAGGATCACAAGTTGGAAACCAGTCTTGATAATTTAGGGATACTCTTAACAACCTAGTGAGACCCTTTTTCCAAAAAAAAAAGAGGGTGTAGGAGTACAGCTCAGAAGTAAAATGCCTCTAGGCTCAATCCCAAATACCACACACACACACACACACACACACACACACACACACACAATGAATATTGTTTCTTAAAGTATGCTTTTTTTAAAAAAATTATTTTATTGGTGCATGATAGTCTCACATCTTAATGTAGTTTGTAGCGATAGTGACATACATGCACACAGCACTTGGTGAGCTTTTCCCCTGGCGCCCAGACTTTGGATGAGATCTCGCTGTTTATCTGGAAGGACTTAAGGCATCAAGTGAGGATGCCAAATTATAAATAATAGAAGACTAAATGAAAGAATTATCTTGCAAATCCTTAAAATATTTATTGACTATTGCTTGGCAAACTGCTTGAACAATAATAAAATGTTAAAACTGAGGTGTTTACGTGCATTTACATTCAACCCATAAACACACGCGCTGACAAAGCTTCCTATTTGTACGGCAGTCTGTTCACAGCAGAATCTATTTTGCCACTGCCTGTTAGGCCTTGAAATAAATAATTTCCTTCCTATGCAATAATTACTGTGAGATGATGCTCAGAATTTTATTTAAATCCAGTTGAAGCTATTCCATGCTAGCCATTACTCGAAATGCTCCTAAGCAAATAAGCTTTGATTAGAAATGCCGCACGTCCTTTGGGCTTGACTAATATAATATTTCTCTCTCTAAATAAGGAGATAATCGACCTAAATTTTGAAATGCCCAACTAAAGACTTCAGAATGCTTTACAAATCATAATAAAACAGTTTTTATTAAACCATAAAACTTGATAAATCCATTTTACTTCAGTTGGAAGCAAGTGTCCTTGAGAGCTTTTCTTCGTCTAGAGTAGGGACCGCTCTCCATCTTCTGCTTTCTGTGCCCCAGAGGTCTTTGCTGTCCGTGGCAGTGGCCAACTTGACCTCATGGAGCCATCATTGGTTCCCTCCTCTCCCCCAGAGACCTCCTCCCAGAGCCCTCTGACCCTGGGGACATCTGGGTCTGGCTGTCTAAACCTGCGACACAGCAGCCCTGGATTAGAACCTGTCTCCTGACTCCTATGCCCTGCTCTCTCGTCTTTACCTCCAAGTTTCTAAAAAGGGGCACTCAGGAGATGAAACTCAGAAAACACCAGTGTGCTTGCATTGCTTTGCCATGGCCGGAATACCTGACAAGAACAACTTAGAGAAGGAAAAGTTCATTTGGGTGTGTGGTTTCAGAGGTGCCAGTCCATGGTCAGTCAGCTCCATTGCTCTGAGCCTGAAGTGAGGCAGAACTTCATAGTGGAAGGGTATCCCAGAGGAAAGGTACTCAGTTCATGGCAATCAGGAATCAGAGAGAGAGAGGGGGAAGGGGGGAAGGATGGAGAGAAGGAGAAAGAAAGGGAGAGAGGGAGGAGGAAAAGGAAAGGCCTGGGGAGAACATAGACCCTTCTTGAGGGCACACCACCAGCCACCCACTTCCTACACCTAGGTCCCCCCTCCCAGCAGTCCTTTCAGCCATCAGTGGATTAATCCCTGGATGAGATAAGAGCCCTCAAGATCCAATCACTCCCCAGAGCCCACCTCCAAACCTTGCTGCGTTGGAGACCGTGCTTTCAAGACAAGA
Organism: Graphiurus murinus; assembly: GCA_004027655.1. Taxonomy (NCBI): domain Eukaryota; kingdom Metazoa; phylum Chordata; class Mammalia; order Rodentia; family Gliridae; genus Graphiurus; species Graphiurus murinus. Next base: position 108,839 of record PVLC010000212.1, on the reverse strand, counting down.
CCTTGGGAACCATCCAGATCCAAATCCAAGCCACAACAGTCAGTCTTGAAGTTTTACATATGATTGATGTGTTCTAGGTATGAGTTTTGGGATAGAAAACTATTCTCCCCAGGAACATTACCCAGAATTTCATTTTATCTTTGATATTCTAAAATATTCTGATGATATTTGATGATACTTGATATTTGATCTAGGCATATACCTTTAAAAAATCATGGGTAATGGTTTAAATCTTTCTTTAGTTCTGGATTATTGTCCTTTTTAGAAAAAAAATGATGTTTCCCATTACTGGGAGGATGAGACAGTAAGATTAAGGCCAGACTCAGCAACTTAGAAAGACCCTTGGCAACTTAGCAAGACCTTGTTTCAAAATGAAAAATAGAAGGGGAGATATAGCTTGGAGGTAGAATGTCCCTGAGTTCAATTCCAAGAAAGAGAGAAAGAGGGAGAGAGGGAGGGAGAGAGGGGGGGTAGAGAAGAAGGAGGAGGAGGAAGAAGAAAAGGAGGAGGAGGAGGAGGAGGAGGGAAGGGAAAGGAGAGGGTGGAGGGGTCCCACGCCTCCCATTTTTTAGCCTTCTCTTCCTCTCTTTCTGGAATTAGTCAGATTTTGAATGTCTTAACTTTTTCCTTTCTCTTAAATTTGCTTACATAATGTAAGGCCTTTTGCCTTTGTATCATATAATTTCTGACTGACTTCGCTAATATCTAAGATTTATTTTTCCCAATTTATCTATAAGACCCTTTCCTTTTCTTTCCTTTCCTCCTCCTCCTCCTCCGCTTGCTTGCTTGCTTCCTTGCTTCCTTCCTTCCTTCCTCCGTTCCTTCCTTCCTTCCTCTCTCTCGCTCTCTCAAGCTCGCTCTATCACTCACTTGCTTCCTTGCTTTCTTTCTTCCTTGGGGCCCAGAGGGATATAATTGTTTTTAATTCTAAGAAAGTACCCTCATTTTTAGTTTTGCAATAATCTCTATTTTTGTTTTATAAGTTACTCATGAATTTCTAAATAATTTCTCTAAGGATATTATTCAGAACTCAAGTTTGCTTTCTTTGTACTATGAATTAGCTCATTTTTCTCCATTGTCAGTTTTTCTATTTTTTAAATGGGGGCCTTTCATGGATTTTGCAGACACGCTTTAAACACATGGTGATCCTTGGTTGTCCACTTTTTTTTTTTTTTTTTTTTTTTTTGCGGTACTGGGGATTGAACTCAGAGGCATTCTACCTCCAAGCTACACCCCCAGCCCTATTTTTTATTCTTTATTTTGAAACCGAGTCTCACTAAGTTGCGGAGTGCCTCACTAGGTAGCTGAGGCTGGCCACGAACCCGGATCCTCCGGTCTCAGCCTCCCGAATGCTGGGATTACAAGCGTGCGCCACCATGCCCGGCTGTCCACTTATTTTTAAGACAGGAAGAATATGGGATTTGTCTGAGCTCTGTGCACACTGGTGAATATTGATAGCTGTGGAGTCACTATCTGCTTCAGGGTGAGCAGGAAGGAGTGAGCTTTAGGTTAGAGAGCCCCTTTAATGTCTTAATTAGGAGGACTTTTCTCCAAGGCTCGAATATCTATGGTAGCTTCTTAGTTCTCCCCAATATAATAAGTTTCTTTGGAAATTTTTTGAGGTGTTAGTTTTGTTTATTTGCCTGGCCTGGAGGGAGAAGCCAGCACATTTCTGATACTGAGTGTTCTTTGCACTTATGTGGGAATAGAGTGAGAGGGTGGATGACTGTTTCATTCCAAACCCTCTGGAGCCTCCTTTCTTGTTCCTCTACCTCTTGCCCCCTGTGTGCCTGCATTCTCTGAGTGTGACTCTTTGTCAGGGCTCCATTGAACAGCCAACCACCTCGCTGGGATAGAGCCCCCTCTGTGTGTCCTGGCCTGGACTGGCATCCCTGTCATTCTACCCCTGAGCTCACTCCTGTTTTCATCTTGCAGAACTATGACATTCTGCTGAATGGCAGCCTCCTTTTTCTTCCTTATTCCATTGTATCTCTAGCAAATAGCATCTTCTGCTCTGCCTGAGTCATGAGTTCTGAACAGTTCAAAATAGAAAACAAAGCATAAATATTACTCAGTATTATCTGTCTTGCTGGTGGGAGCCAGGCTGGAGATATTACTCTAGGCCTGTGAGCCAAGAAAGCTTGCTGATTCCAGAGATGTCTGGGTATAACATTAATTAAATGCCTGCAGGGAAGGGGTTCTTGGGCCAGAAGGAAAGGATTCCCCACCAATATCACCCAGACTTTTTTTCTTCTTACCCAACTTTCTGTGGTCAATCAGAGGCTTGGCTGCTTTCCCCCAAACAGAAGCTAAGCAGTTTGTTACAATACTCTTTTTCCCTTCTATGTAGGGCTTTTCTGGTATCAGCTGGAATTCTTTGTAGATAATTTACACATTACACCAAGAGTCACTGAAATGGGTCAGAAGAGCTAATTTTTTATGTCAAACTCAGGAGGTTCACTATTTTCCCAGGGTTTACAATGAAATCCCGTGTGTGTGTGTGTGTGTGTGTGTGTGTGTGTGTGTGTGTACACAAAGTTTCATGCTACTTCCAAACCACACCCCCAGCCCTACTCTATTCGTTATTTATAAACAGAATCTTGGTAAGTCACTGAGAGCCTTGCTAAGTTCCTGAGGCTGACCTTGAACCTGCAATCTTCCTGTCTCAGCCTCTCAAGTACTATGATTATAGGTATGCACCACCACATCCAACTCCCAATTTGATTTCTCATCCCAAATAATATTCAGCCATGTTGTCTAACAGCGTATTGACAGTTCTGTGGTGAGATATTGCTTAATCTTATCCATCATAAAGAAAAAAAAGGAATGGATACTTCCAATAATGAAATGCTAGCAATGTAGAGAGGCCCCAAAAGTTAATATAAACCCTACCAAATATCAAATTCCCAAGGAGAAATTAAAAATCAAAGTTTAAATCCCCTTTCATGTTGAAGTCCAAAAACGTTAAAGTTCAAAGGAACTAAAGTTGAAAAAAATCAATCTCTTGCCATTGTGTGTTCAAGTTCAAAGTCCACGATTCTTAAGTTAACTAAATGTAAAAACCATCCTCCCCAACTTCTTTTTATCTGACATAGTCTCAGCCAGTAGGGTTTTCAAGCCTCTGTGGGACCAAGTCCTTCAGCAGCTGAGGCCTGGGTCACCTCGAGCTGGAACTGGCTACACACATGCAAGGCCAGAGAAGATGTACTATTTCATTCCAGCTCTGACTCATCACATTGACTAAGAGTATGAGCCCTGCCCCCTGCCCATCACATTTATAAGAAAGGCCATCACAAGCCTTATGAGAAGCATGTACCCAAAAGCCAGCCCTGGCGACATCTGTAGCAGTAACTCAGTGAAGTCTATACTGATTCCCCATTGCTGTTAGCAAAGCACCATGGAGGTAGCTGCTTAAGACAGTGCCAATGCACTGCCCTGCTGCTCTGGAGGTTAGAAGTCTCATGCAGGACTCGCTGGGCTAACGTCAAGGTATCATCATGGACTACATTCCTTTCTGGAATGTTAGCTTTCTGTAGCTGTGACTAAGTACCTGAGATGACCAACTTAAAGGGGAGAAGTTCATTTTGGCTCATGGTCTCAGAACTTACCATTCATGAATGAATGATCTATCACTTTTAGGTGTGTGGCAAAGCAGAATCTTATGGTAGGGAAGTGAATGGCAGAGGAAAAGAACTCATCTCAGGGAGACCAGAAAGAGAAAGGAGAGAGAGGAAGGGGCAAAGGTCCTAATGTTCTCTTCAAGGTCACACCCCAGTGACCTTCCAAAAGGCCCTACCTTCTTCTAAAGGTTCCACCACCTCCTAGTAGCACCAAGCCTTTAACACATGAGATTTTAGGGAGACTCTTGGGAACTGTCCAAAAATGGCCCATATACCTTGGCTTGCAACCCCTTCTGTCATCTTCAAAACCAGCAACACTGTATCTCTGACAATCAGTTGAAGTCACATTTTTCTCTGACTACTGCCAGGATGTTTCTGTGCTTTTCAAGACTCCATGCAAGAGATTGGGCTGCCTGCTTAAACCAGAAGAAACTCCAGAATAATCTTTATTCTCTAAATATCTATTTTAATCCCACCTGCTAAGTCCTTTCCATCATGGAAGAGAACACAATCACAGGTTCTAGGGAGTAGAATGTGGACATCTTTGAAGGACCATCATACTGCTGACCATGGTTGTCTGCAGAAAGAGGAGTAAATGGTCATTTCTTGGAATTAGTCAAGTGATGCCTGTCTGGTAGTGCCTGGCTTCCAGAGTCCATAGTCCATGAATTTAAGCTGAATCAAGAGAAAAAAGCCCAGCAATTGTTAACTCGGGCATCAAGCACTTGCCAGTCGAAGGGAGAGTCACTGGTGCACGCCGTCTCTTTCTTTGAGAAGTAGAATGGTAGACATTGCTGCCATCTTGCACTACTTAGAAACTGGCAAGCCTCCCTTCCCACTGTCACCAGATATATGTCTGTCGTAGCTTGATCAGAAAGGCAGAGGCACTGGGGATGATATGGAAAGAAGATTGATTGTCAATATTGGGCCTGATGCTGCAGAGGGAGCTGGTGAAGAAGGTTGTGGAAGGCTTTGCTGATCACTGTTCTGTCTGCCTTCTCATTTCTTATTGCCTTGGTTACTCCTTATAGTCTCTGAGGTTAGATGTAAGGGGCTTGCTGAAGGTCACAGCTAGTCTGTGGAACAATCATAGTCCTCTGTTTATAAAGCCAGTCTGCTTTATACCAATGATTTTCCAATTTCCCCAAACATAAGAGATTTTGAGACAGAGAGAGGGAGAGGGAGCGGGAGAGGGAGAGGAGAGGAGAGGAGAGGAGAGGAGAGGAGAGGAGAGGAGAGGAGAGGAGAGGAGAGATTTTTGGATCCCATATCTCTTTGGTAATCATGTGCATATCTTCTCATATAACAAGACCTTCTGGTGGTCCTGTGATAATGCATGTTGGATAAACACCATTTTCTACTCTCATAGTACCATCAGCTAGGTGAGCACTTAGGAGAGAGACACAATTCGTTGCTAATACTAACTAAATTATCCAATGAAAGTGTTCAGTCCATTTATCATTTGTGAGTAGTAGAATGAATTGGAGGTTCCCTTATATTCCAACCTGCCTCTTGGAGTGAATGAGGACAACCTGGAATAACTTCTAATGACTGTGGATGGCAGAAATTGCTTGTAAGCCCCTGACTTGCAGCCAGCAGCAAGCAATTGTTGTTCATGGTATTTTTATCTGGGGTGGGGCTGGCAATTATTATGGTACTCTACTTCCCTCCAAAACTTCTTGGCATCTCATCAAACCCTCTGTACACCCAGCAGAGTGTATTGTGTGATCACCATCCATTCTACATACTGCCAAGGTAAAATGCTGGATGTTCCTGAGCCGAGTGAGGTGACCTTCATTCTTCATGTTAGTGCTCTGACTGTTAGTGCTGGTGATGTGAGACATACCTGCTCTTATCTACACTTATGTTTCAGACTATGCCAAAATTTTATAAAGGTTCAAATGAGAATATGGGTAGGGGCTTTTGGCATTTTGTTTATGTGCCAAGATTGAAATGTACAATGCATTTTGCTCGTTAGGTCTGACAATGCATAACTGATTTGTGGCTCTACTTTGCAACTCACGAGTTACAAGTTAATTAGAAACACTTTTCCCTAATTATATTTGAGAGTTTGCTCTATTTGCTCTATAATTATCACAAAAATTACATTAACTAGTGTTAACGAACACAGCATAGAATATCCACTGGAGGAGAGGAGCAATTACAGAATGTCTACATCCCTTGCCCAACACCTGGTTTCCTTTCCAGCAGATGTTTGTATTTGTTATTCCCAATAAAGAATCCAGAATAAAATTCCTTCTTAGTTGTGACTGAGAGAATGAAGCGGGGCCTGGCAGAGGAGAAGCTTCAGTTCTGCACATGTTAAACTACTTTCTCTCAGTGACTCACTCTTCAAGTGGGTTGCCATCATCACCAAGGGTGTATTTGACCTCATGGCAAATACACTTGCCCTTGACCACATGCCTTCTGTCCCAGTCAACACTCTTACCGATAAAATCTAAAAGATTGATCACATAACTTAGAGGAAAGAAGATTTATTTTCTTGTGGTTTGGGGTCCAATCCATGTGAGGCCGGGGACAGTGGATCTCAGGACATGGTGGCGAGAGGCAAAGAGAGGGAGAGCACATGGGCTGCGCTCCTCACATGATGGAGGCTGGAAGCAAGAGAGCAGGGGGAGGAGGAGCCACATATAATCCCATGGCTGCACCCCCAGGGATCCACTTCCTCCAGCCACACCCTACTGGCTTTGTCACCACCCAGTAAATCCATTACAATGGACTTACCACTCCTGGGATTACAACCGTCCTGACTCAATTACATCTGCTCCAAATATTAATAAATGAGCTCTTTAGGGGACATTTTATACCTCACTGTAACACCTTCCCTAGAGAATTCTCTCTGGGAAATCATTTCTTACAACTGGTACTTATGTCCTAAGACATCTGTAATGGTTTGGATTTAGAATGCTCCCCTAACCCTCATGGAAACAATATAGTGATGTTGGAAATGAAGTGTGACTTGGTTGCTAAGGAGGGGCTCCTGGAGGCATGGATGATTGGTGTCTCCTCGCCCTGCTTTCTCTGCTTCTGGCCTCCACAATAAGGGAGCAGAGCTTTGCTTTGCACGTCTGATATCTCCATTTCCTGCTGCTACACCCTGAGCTTCAGACCCTCACCTCCCTTGCACTGAACCCAGAATATCCAAAAAACTGTGAGCAAATACACTGTCCTTCCTCTAAGTTGTGTGATCAGTCATTTTGGATTTTAGCAGTGAGAACTTTGATGGAGACAGCACCTGTAATCCCAGGGAAGTATTGCAATTGTGCTTGGCAGTTGGTCCTCCTGACATCTTTCTTTCCAATCCTCTCAAGATATGTCTGAGCAGCACTGCAGGCCAGGTGGGATGCTGGTATAAAATGATGCAGACATCAGCGCCGTCCTCAAGAAGTGGCCTGTCAAGGATGAGAGAGGAATGAACAACTGTTCTCCAAGATGAGCACCGAGAAAGGGCACCGAGCAGCTCGGAGGAGCAAAGAATCTCCAACTGAGAGATCAGGAAAGGTTTCAGGAGGAAAGCAATATTGGAAGTGGGCTTTAAATATAAGCGTGCATTTGACTTTCAGGAGAAGAAAGTATGAGTCAAGAAAGTTGTGGGTGTAAACTCCCAGACACACTCCTTTAATCAGAATGAATTTAAACTGAGTCATCCCTCTGCTTCTGCTTGCCTGCTGATCACGTGTACCACAGTCTTGTACACACACTCAAGCAAAGCACAACCTGGATTCTAAGGCAAATGTAGGTGGGGAGAGAAGACCAGACTATTTATCGGAGGCACTGATAGGTCTCAATGCAAAGGAACTAACAGGAAACACTTCATCTCTTCACGTGCTTTTCAGTTTTCATCTCTTCACGTGCTTTTCAGTTTTCATCTCTTCACGTGCTTTTCAGTGGAAGCAATAATGAGGAAGGTGCTCTGGAAGTCTCTACATAATAGAACACACTTCGCATTAATATTTCTAGAGTTACTCCCAGCATTGGCAGTGTCCTTTTTGGTGAGGAAAAGGTACTTAGGAGGCTGAAACAGGAGGAGCATAGGTTCAAGGCCAGCCTTGGCAACATAGTGAGGCCCTCAGCAACTTGGTAAGACCTTGTTTCAAAGTCAAAAATAAAATATAGGGCTGGGAATGTAGCTCAGAGGTAGAATGCTCCTGAGTTCAATCCTCAGTACAAAAAAAAAAAAATGTACATACTATTGACTCACAATAATATGTGAATTAATTAAGGAGGATTAATTAGTTCTAAAGGATTACTCTATACAAATGACATTTAGCCAACTGAAAAGTTGAGAAATTTTTTCAAGTAATTTTAAAAATGTAGAATTTGAAAAAAAAAAGTGAAACCTGGGTTGAGGATGTGGCTCAGTGGCAGCCCTGAGTGTAATCCCCAGCACCACAAAACAAAACAAAACACAAACACACACCAAAAAAAAACCATGAAAACTGGCAGCACAAAAGTTTTCATACTTTAAGATCAGCACTCCAAAAGAAATATATTTGGTACTTAATATAATGGCACTTATTAGCTGAAAAAGCCACTTGCCCTACAGTTAATTTGACATTGGTCAGAACTTTTTTCTGAGAAAATGAATTTTGGTTGATAAGTACTACATGGTTTGCAAGTGGCGGACCTTCTGTTTTTTGTTTTTTCATTTTTTTTTTTTTTTTTTTTTTTTTTTTTGCGGTACTGGGAATTGAACTCAGCGGTACTATACCTCCAAGCTATACCCCTAACCCTATTTTTTTTTATTCTTTATTTGAAACAGGGTCTCCCTAAGTTGCAGAGTGCCTCACTAGGTAGCTGAGGCTGGCCTTGAACCCGGATCCTCCCGTCTCAGCCTCCCAAATGCTGGGATTACAAGCGTGCGCCACCACGCCCGGCTCGAACCTTCTGGCTTCACAAATAGTTTCTGGAGCTCATTTGTGCAGGAACCTAATTAAAAGCAAACACAAGTATGATCTCTAATCTGGTTTCCAGGTCTATTTAATAGTCAGCCACATTTTGTATTCACTCCTGAGTATCAGTAGTAAAAACGGCCACTTCCGTTCCTCACATTTTATATCCAGAGATTTTTATTTTTAGATTAATGAGAATGATCTTCCATCTTTTACAATTTATTCAAAATTATTCCCTCTGAAGGGAATGATATACTGGGGAATGTAAGGTCGATACAGATTCCAAAGCATTCCAAAACATTTTCATTAATAAAGAGGTCTTGGACTGCAACTCTCACAGCTTTTGTTTTATTTCAGTGCTTTGTGTGCTTTCTAAGTGATTTTAGAGTCTTGATGTAGCAGATGTTTAATTCTGGGTTTGGATCCAAGCATACTCAGGGCAACGAAGAGGAAGAGTTTAGAAATGAGAGAAGGAGAGAAGGCAAGGCTCGGGGTCTTTGCCCTTCTTTGGCGGTGAATCCCTGGCTGCAGGGTCTCCAGCCCAGCTCGCTGGTGCACGGAGAAGCCATTCTCTCTGCTCTTGACCCCAGACTGTTTCCTGAAACATGTGATCACTACATGCGGGTCATGCTTCTCCATTACTAAGGACATTCATGTGCAGAATGGTATTACTGTGCTCTGCCTTCCACAGCCACTTCAAACTTCCTGATGCTTTGTTATAGTAACAGGAAGTAGGAATGTGTTTTTACCACGCAGTGATGCTTAGGAGATGAGCATGGATCATTTAGGCTTTTCGAGCAGTTTATCAATTTAATAACTTTCTGCAGAACCGCCCTGACTATTAACTTAGTTATTGGAGTGTGTAAACACAGATGTGAAATTTTATTGTTGTCGGAAAAACTTCACACCGAGCATGGGTAGGTGTTTAGAACTTGCATCTAATGAAAATGTGATTGAAAAGCAAAGATTGTGGGATCTCAGACCTCCCCCAGATGCAAGAGGTAAGTCTGATTAAATAGGCTCACAGTCAGTGAATAGAAAGAAATGCTTCTCTGAAGTTTCCTGATCTAACCCTCTAAATACCAGGGTTTTATTAAAAGTCCCATTACCTGCAGGGAGCCTGACCTCTGGGTAACTTTGCAAACGCTTCCATTAGAGCTGCAGTGTAAAGCGATACTACCAGAGTTGCTATGGAGACAGCTATACCCATGCAAATTACTATTTAAAAAAATCATTAAGCCACTCAAAGTCTGTCTGACAAATGAAATTTATAAGGACTCCAGCCCGCAGTTACACTTGGCATTGTTTCTCTCCCTTACCTGTCCCTAGTTACTCTCGCTGTTTTATACAAAGATAATAGTATTGAATCCTTGGAGACCACTGGCAGTCTGAGTTGAGGACCGAAATTGAGGGCAATCACCTACAGTAAGAATTTTGAAGCATCTATGGGCTGTGGAAGAACAAAGCCACCTAGAAATAGATGAAGGAAGAGAAAGGTTAAAGTTAAGGCACATTTACTTATAACACTGTCTCCAATCCAAACTTCTCCTTCCAAAAATCAGAGTCACTGGCTTGTACACACAAGTATGCATACATGGGTGTGCACATGGAGGGGGTAAACCCATGAGCTAGCATGTTTGTGCAGTCTATGCATGCTTACATGGAAATGCAGAAGCAAGACTTGCATGTATACACCAGGTGTGCACACACAGGTATGCATATACCAGCTCATAACTGGGGGAGCCCGTAGGCTGTTCTCTCATTTATATCCCTCACACAGCCCTCCCAGCTGCTAGTCCACAGATGGAGTTCTGTATGGGAAAGACTGCTGTTATCACCTTCTTAGCTTCTTTTCTCTGTCTGTCTTATACACTGCAGGAACCTCTGCAGTGCTTCTACAGAGCTGCAGGTGTCTCAGCTGGTGGTCACCGCTCCTCAGAGCATGGACAACAGGGCTGTTCTACTGGTTGTCACAGTCTTACCTGCTGCTTTCTGGGCAAAGTGCCCCCCGCAGGTGTCTTAACTGAGCCCCCAGGAGGCTGTAGCTGCAAGGTAGTATATAAGCCAGAGAGAAAGAATGGTGCACTGCCCTTAACATTACAACTCGCACCAAGAGTCCCTGAAAAGTGCTTCTTAAGCCCCAGGTATTAGAGAAATAGCGTCTTGTATCTTTGCTTCTTGCTCTGAGTTGGAGACATGAGTTTCTGGGCTGGGACAGATGAAGTAATAACACTCACTCCAGTCCTGGCAGCCACCCTGCCTGCATCTCACTCCTTCACCTGGCCGGCTTCTCCTTTGGACCAGTTCAGTTCTCTCCTGGCGGCTTTCCTGCTCCCAGCCCACCTGACCTGCCTGGGCAGACCCAGGCCCCACAGGTGGGTTCTTGCGCAGAACTCCCTGGGTCCAATACTATAGGCTGAGTATCTCTTATCCAAAATGCTTGAGACCAAAAGGGCTCTGGATTTCAGGTATTTGGGGAGTTTTGGAATATTTGTATCTACATAATGAGGTATCTTGCAGATGAGACCTAGCTCTAAAAAGGAAATTCATGTATGTTTTATACACCCATTCACATAAGATTACTTCAGGTAATCTTATACAATATTTTTAATACTGTTATGCATGAAACAAAGTTTGTGCATCGCAGCTGAAGGGGGTAGGGGGCCTTCTTCCCCCTTGGGAATGCTGACTAAACTGTGCCCTGTGCATTTTGACCGTGACCCATCAGATGAGGGCAGGTTTGGAGATTTCCTTGTGTAGCATCATATCGGGGGCCAAAATGTTTGATATTTTTGGAGGATTTTCAATTTTGGATTCTCAGATTAGGGACGTTTAACCTTCTAAGTAGACTCTGCCAGGCCCTGTGTGCAGGCTGCTCGGGGACTCTGTCCTTCCTGATCTCAGCAGCAGAGACACCAGCTCAGGTGACAACTAGCATCCCTGCGCCTGTGACTCCTTATGGCAGTTGCCTGTGTATGTCATTATAAGTGCAGGTATTTCAGTTTGGTTCTCTAAGGAACTCTGTCACGCAGTGCTTGTTAGGAGGTGGCTGGACCAAGAGAGTGCTGCTCAGCTAGGCTCTTGGGCAAACAGGGAAGCAGACCCCGTGTCACCAGCCTCATCCCACAGACCAGTTGGAGCTCTCGCCCTTCCCTGAAACCTGCCTTGGGGGTCCGGTAAATTAGGACATGAGCCCATTTCCTTGCAGGCACCTAGATGCTGATATTCTGCAATATATAAGAAATGCAAGCCGGGCATGGTGGCGCACGCTTATAATCCCAACATTCGGGAGGCTAAGACCTGAGACTGGAGGATCCGAGTTCGTGCCCAGCCTCAACTACCTAGTGAGGCACTCCGCAACTTAGTGAGACTCGGTTTCAAAATAAAGAATAAAAAATAGGACTGGGGGTATAGCTCGGAGGTAGAATGCCCCTGAGTTCAATCCCCAGTACCGAAAAAAAGAAATGCATGCTTCACTTATACTCTCAGTGTATAAAACTTAAAACCAATCACAAATACTTTTTTTTCTTTTAGTTCTTTAAATATGAACTTAGAATTCTACTCCCAAAGTAGGTGTATTTTAAGACCACATGATACTACTTTTTATTTTTTATTTGCTAGTCCCAGAATTAGTGCCCTGACTCAGTTGTCCCTCAATGAAGGTCAGTGTTGTAAGTCATTTCCCCAAAAAGCAGAGCCCTTAGTTTATTATTTCCAGCCAAGGTAAAGTATGTCATAGCTATTATCCCTTGTGGGGATGAGCAGGCATTAAAAGGTTAATACCGTCTGTTCCAAACTAAAAGTTCTTCCTTGTTTACACAGTCATTTTAGAATAACAATTCATGCTTTTTTTCCCAAGAAAATTGCTATTTTTAAGTGTTAGACATTATCCAGGATTATCTATTCTGGGAGTAAATTAGGCCTTTAATGGGCAGTATAACTTAGGTATGACCTACAACTAACTTTTAGGAGTATTAGGCAGAATGAATATTTTTTTTAAATCTATGCCTACTGTAAGAAAACACCCTCCTGTGAAAAGTATAGAAAGTTGGGTATAATATTATAGATGTCAGTGTTATATATAAGTAAATGGGTACTTTTAGCATAGTCCTTTGTGTGTGTAGGAGGGTATTGAGGATTGAACCACCCAGGGGCATGCTACCTCCAAGCTATACCCCCAGCCAGCCCTATTTTATTTTTATTTTGAAACAGGTTGATGAGAGTCTCATTGCTTTGCTAAGGCTGTCCTCAAAGCTTCACTCTCCTGTCTCTGCCTTCCAAGTACTGGCATTACAAGCATGTGCCATCACACCCAGCTTATACTCCATATTTAAATGGCAGCCTTGTCTTAGAAAAATATAATAAAATGCTTTGTTGTGTGTGTGTGTGTGTGTGTGCGCGCGTGTGCACGTGCACACACACGCACTGTGTTACTGTGTATTAAACTCGGGGCATTTCTACTTCTGAGCTGTACCCCCAGTTATTTATTTATTATTTATTTATTGATTATTTATTATTTATTTAGAAACAGGACCTCACTTAGGTTGCTGAGAGTCTCGCTACGTACTGACGCTGTCCTTAAATCTGTGATCCTCCTGTCTCAACCTCACAAGTACTGGGATTATACTCATGAACTGCCACATCTGGCTAATTTTCTTTTTATTTTTATTTTCTATTTATTTTTAAAAATAAATGTCCACACAGTTTATGTTGAAGTGTGTTCATCCAGGAGATTGTAGCAATCTGAAATTGGGCAATTTTAGTTGAACTACAAAAAATCTGTTTATTGCTACACATGGTGTCTCCATAATTAATAGCTATAAAGTGTATGAACTGTCATCTCAATGGGGTAATCTTAAGTAAGAACTTTCCAGCAATGAACTGTTGTGGTTACATAGTCTCCAAAACATCACAAAGACATATATCTTTCTAACAGGCAAGTTTACATATAAAGTTATGAATTTATTGTGTTTTATTTGTACAATGAATAGAAAACAATCATTCCTTTCCAAATAGAAATGATGAAATACTGTGACTCCTCTTGGTTTAACTGGTTTTAACAACAACAACAACAAAAATCTACACACTGTAAATTTCAATTGCATATCCACCTTTTTTTTTTTTTTTTCAGTACTGGGGATGAACTCAGGGGCATTCTACCTCCGAGCTATACCCCCAACCCTATTTTTTATTCTTTATTTTGAAACTGAGTCTCACTAAGTTGCGGAGTGCCTCACTAGGTAGCTGAGGCTGGCCGCGAACCCGGATCCTCCGGTCTCAGCCTCCCGAATGCTGGGATTACAAGCGTGCGCCACCACGCCCGGCAGCATATCCACCTTTTAAAAGAGTAAAGTTCTAGGAAGCACTGTAGATCTCTCTCATCTCAAATATGTCAGTCTCCCTCTGCTGCCTTGGCCTTTGTTCTGTCAGTACTTTCCTCCTTATGAGATTTTGTTAATTATACTCCCTCTACCAGGGTTATGGCATATTTTCCCATTTGGATGTATTACAGATATTTGATGTCATTTCTCTGTCACATACATTCATGTATAAGCTCTTCAAGGGTAGAGGCAATTTCATATCATGTTTGTATCCACGATGTTTAACTCAGCATGTCTATCACAGAAGTTCAATAAGTCACTCTTGGGTTAATTTAGTGGATGCTATTTATTCCAGTTTTCCTTTTATTGAGCAGCCTTGGGTCCGAGCAGTCCCCAGCCGATAGCCAGGGTTGTGCTCTCTTTACTGAGAGGAAGGCTGAGACCAGTGGTGTCCTTGTCTCTGTATGCTGGTTGCTCATCCAGCTTTGATCTCATAGTGAGACCGTGCTTGTGGTGTGAGTGGTTGTGAATAGCTGTGTATTGACTGTTCGGTAGAGAATCAATTGCAGGAATTGAAATGGGGGTTGACAGGTCCCTCCTCCACCTCAAACAATATAAATCCAGCTAGAATCCCTGGCCAATGCTTTGTTTCTTCTCCTGCTCTTCCTTCTGTTTCTACTTCTTTGCCTTCATTGGAACAGCTGCACCACCACCAGGTCAGGAGCTCGGAGGAATCAAGTGTCCCCTGCATTCATCTGTGTGATAGAAGCTACTTGACATCTTTGTAAATTAACTGAGACATGTTCTGTAAGGGACCAAGGATAGTTTTCATTTGATGATATGATTTTTGTCATTGCAAACCATAATTCACATGAAGAAATAATTTGCAGAGTTGTCTAATTGTTGCCACAAAAAACAACTTGACGCCGGGCTTGGTGGTATACACCTTTAATCCTAGTATTTGGGAGGCTGAGATAGGAAGATTGCAGTTTCAAGGACAGCCTCAGCAACTTACCAAGGCCCTCCACAACTTTGTGAGACCCTATTTCAAAATAAAATAGGTCTGGTTGTGTAGACTGCTACTGGGTTCAATTTCCAATCACACACACACACACACACACACACACACACACACACACACAGAACAACTCAGTGTTATGGATTATAATGGTTATTTCTGCAAGATATTTTTCAGAATTTTAATGGATGATATATACCTTTTCATTTAATGTTATTACAGGTAATTTAATGCAGGTATGTTGTAGAGTGAATAGCTCTGACCAAAACCAAAAATTGATACCTTTCAAAATCTCACTTCCATTAAGTACTTTTAGTCTCGATGAGATGATAGGAGAAAACTACCCTAATAATTTGAGTGCTTATAGTTTGGTCATACATTTTGCCTAATTTTTGGATGTTAAAAACTTTAGAGTCTCAAATAAGTACTGGTGCTTTAATCCTTGAGTAAACCAGGATTTCTTTACTTTATTTACACTTATTGATTGATTCATTGATTCATTCATTCATTCATTCATTCATTTATGGTATTGAGGATTGAATCCAGGGGCATTCTACCTCTTAGCTATACCCCCAGCCCTTTTAATTTTATATTTTTAGCTATACCCCCAGCCTTTTAATTTTATATTTTGAAACAGGGTCTTTCTAACTTGCCAAGGCTGGTCTTGTACCTATGATCCTCCTGTTTCAGCCTCTCAGGTACTGGGATTACAGGCATGAACTACCACACCTGGCTTGTTTACTCTTTTTAAAATATTTTTAAGGACAATGGAAATCCTGACTATAGTGGGTGTTAGATGTCACCATGTGGCAGATATGGAGATGGTAGAGAACTGAAAACCAAGATGCTTGAATTCATAATTTAACCTCAGTTCTGCTATCTAGACACCTAGAAACAAAAGCGCTAGGACTTCCCTTGAAGGCACAGAATATCCTCTCCCCACTCTCTTTGTGAAGACCAGATGTTTTAACTGACATGGTCCTTGCTAAAAGCCAAGGTACATGGAGATTTGTTTAATTTTGTCAAGAGGTATAACGCTCATCCATCTTTTCTGGTCATATATATTCCATCTCTTTTATAATCATAGAGCCTCATTAGCTTGGCCACCAGTGAGATTACATTTTAATGTAATTACTCTCTTTTTAGGAGCTTATATAAGAAATTTTCTGGAGAACATATCAGTGAGTCTTACAAACTTGGTCTTTGGCGTGTTCTCTCTTATGTCACTTGTGTTTAAATCAGTGGACAATGGGGACAAACGAATGGTTGTTGAGTAGGTCAGTGGCACAAATCCACCTGCAGGGCAGGAATGTGAATCTGACAGCAGGGCCATGATGGATTGGAGTAAATGGCCTGCCTTGAGATAAACAGAGGTCCTGGAGAGTTAGGTTGTTGTGATATTTTTATGCTAGAAATGATGAATCAGAAACACAACAGGGGAGTGCAGTTAAGGTCATACTGCATCTTGAGTTCCCATGATTACAAGGAAATTGGGTTAAGGAAATGGGTCTTCACAGAGGAAGAGTGGCTTGGAGAGAGAGATATAGAAATAAGTAGACAGGCCGGGCGTGGTGGCGCACACTAGTAATCCCAGCATTCGGGAGGCTGAGACCTGAGGATCCGGGTTCGCGGCCAGCCTCAGCTACCTAGTGAGGCACTCCGCAGCTTAGTGAGACTCGGTTCCAAAATAAAGAATAAAAAATAGGGCTGGGGGTATAGCTCGGAGGTAAAATGCCCCTGAGTTCAATCCCCAGTACCGCAAAAAAAAAAAAAAAAAAAAAGAAAAAAGTAGACAGATCTATAAGAGCTCATTGAATGAAGGAGCTCACCTGCCTTTTAATCCTATCAGTGGCAGTACCCTCAAACTAAGAACACAATCAAATGGATATGCTTGCAAAAGTGAGTGGTCTAGCGCTCTGTGCCCTGGTATGTAAATGTTAATCTACACCATCAACAACGTATGTATATATCCAATGACTACATGCTTACAGAGCCTTTTGGCACACTGTGTTTCTAATTGTTTTGGCGTGTTCTTCACCAAGATTCAAAGTAGAGGAATCCTGTCAGTGGGAAACAGCAAAGGCAAATATCACCAGGTTTTTTAAAGTAGAATTAATTGTATAAGGCAAATGAAGTAAAAGACGCTGTAAAAAAAGAAAATGTAGGTATCTAAAGCTAAGAGTCCCAAATAATGAAGACCAGGATAGGGAAAAATGATTGTAGGCATTTATACTAGTTCTGATACTGTGGGAATTCTTTAGGGCTCCACAATTCTACAGCATTTTGTATCTTTACTTACCTGTAATACCCAGTTGGGAAATAAAAGAGCAAATGATGTGAGCTGGTATTTCAGAAAACCACATGCAAGCATCTGAAATGCTCATAACAAGAAGTTTAATGGGAAGGAACACCCACAGGAAGGAGACACCACATTAGCCATCAGATCTCCAGATATGAAAGTGGTCACAAGCCCCAGTGTCAGTGAGGGACAGAAAAACACACACCGCTGAGTGAAACCATCATGAGAATGATCTTTGTGAAGAGCATTTGAGCAATATACCTCAATATTTAAATTTTTCATACTCTTTACCCAAGGATTCGGGTTTTAATCTATATCAAGGGTCTACTAAACAGGTGAGTTTAAATCTCAAAAGCACTTAAAATGCTCTCTGTTATATAGTAAGAGGGAAGGAAGAGGAAGAGGGGGAAGGGGAACAGGGAGGAAGAAAAGGAGGAGGAGAAAAGGAGGAGAAAAGTAGAAGGAAGAGGAAGAAAAAGAAAACAGAAAAAGCCTAAATGGTTGTCAATAACAGAATTCATTAAAAGGTCCATCATATAGACTATTACTAGGCATTAAGAATCAAGATGTGGCTAGATATTTGGTGATATCAAAATACATCCATGACATATGCCAAAAGCAAGTTAATAATGCCAGTGCTATGAATCTCTTTTTGTAAAGTAGCATGTGCATATAATGAGCATATATATATATATATATATATATATATATATATATACACACACACACACACACACACACACACACACACACACACACAAAGAGCCTGTTCCCCCAACCTGATTATCTGTGGGTAGATTTCTTTTTTACTTTATCCCTTTTAATAGAAGATTTCCAAGTTACCATGTATTGATTTTATAATCAGAGGAAAAAAACCACATAAAATATCGGAAAAGTATAAAATAAGTACCAAGAACATGCACATTTTGTGAACTTAAAACTTGGTAAAGATTAATTATAATGTAAAATGGGATTTCTTATATACTATATGCACACAGAGAAATTGCTAACATCAAAAAAATTAGAGCATTCTAAAATTGGATTTGAAATGGGCAAAGCGTAGGAATTCCAGAATTTTAGCAAAATCAGTAAAAGTCACCTTCAATCCTTAGGAAACAATGTAGTTTTTATACTCACCTAAGGGTGAGTCAACAGATAAATGCATTACAAGTGTTCTGCGCATTCAACACTATCTCTGAAAGTCATTTTATCAATTTTGTGATTTTACCTGGAGGAGTAATGCTGAATGTCACAGAACATTTAAATAAGGGAGATTGTCACTTTTCCTAAATTGTTTTCTGAAAATCCTATTATCCCTTACATTCTGATCATAGCGGAACTCTTGCCATTAAGCCTGCTCGGCCCCTCTGTGGTGGTGGTGCTGCCACTTTGATTAGGGAGATGCTTCTCAGAAGCGGCATTCACCCCCCTCCTGGCACTTGCTCTGCTTACTGTCAGTGAAATGCCAGCCCTAATGATTAGCTGGCTGAGCACCCACTGACGGGCCTAAAACAGATGCCTTGAAATGAAAACTGCACCTGGGTTTCTTAGGAATGTGCGTAATAAAAGAACTCAAACCTCCAGATTACCTGGGATATTAAAAAAAAAAAAATCCCGCCACTAACAGAGGAGATGTCAGCTGCAATTCACAATGTGAGCAAGCCTCCCCAGGGTTAGCAGTTTGCGAAACTAAAATGTTGATGGTGATTTACTTCTCTATGCCAAATAGCCTTCACCATCAGACCCTTAAAGGTAGGCATGCCTGGGGCCAGGCCTGGGCTCTTGGCTCTCTATTTGAACTCTCTTTCTGTGACTTCAGCTAGCTCTATAGCTTTAAATACCACTAAATGGTGAGGACTCTACGTTTCTATCTTTAGCACTGTGCTCCAAACTTGCCTGCCCAGCTGCCTCTTTTTTTTTTTTTTTTTTTTTTTTTTGCGGTACCGGGGATTGAACTCAGGGGCATTCTACCTCTGAGCTACACCCCCAGCCCTATTTTTTATTCTTTATTTTGAAACCGAGTCTCACTAAGTTGTGGAGTGCCTCACTAGGTAGCTGAGGCTGGCTGCGAACCCGGATCCTCTGGTCTCAGCCTCCCGAATGCTGGGATTACAAGCGTGCGCCACCACGCCCGGCTCCCAGCTGCCTCTTGATGTCACCACAGGTTGGCTAAACGGCATCTCAGATTGAACATCCCAAACGAGAGGCCACTTTCCTCCAGGTCTCCCCTTCCTCCCCTCTTCCTGAGTTCTATGTCCAAGGCCAGAATGACTCCATTTCCCTCTTGCCTCCCATTCAGTTCATCTGCCATCTAGACAGACTGACATCTGAATTATGTCTCAGACTCGACCACTTCCATCTCCACTGACCCAAGCATTTTACCTCTTGGAATCACAAAGTAACCTCCTGGCTGGTCTGCTCATTCTTCTTACCTCATTCTAACCTGTTCTCTGAAGAATGCTTCCAGAACGGTGTATTTATAATCCAACCGTCCTTTTAGGGTGGTGCACATCTGCTTTGGAACGAGGTGAAGCTGATGGTTGCATGCCATTGTGAATCAACCAGATGCACTTTAACGTGGTCAGCTGTACGTGAAATGAATTTCATTCCATAAAAGAGATTCCAAAGGAGCTTAGAGCTGTGTGGTCCATTCAGACTTTACCCCATACTTTATGTAGTGCAATTGATACATCAGGAATGAATGAAATATCACAAAGAAAAAACAAACCCCAATTAGGACATTTGCCTGCTTAATAATGCCCCACTGTGCTTAGGGTTACCAGGGAAACTCCCTCTGGAGGATGTGCCCTGGACTACGGGCTCACCGGGCTCCAACAGGACATTAAAAGATACATACACTGGGATTCTTCAGAGAGTCCAGTGGAGGGACTCTTCCATGGTGCGGGCAGGGCTGAGCTGACACACTGCTCCAGGGGTGATCAGATAGCAAGTGACTCTTATGGGAGAAAACTATCTGGAGGAGCCCCAGGAATTCAGAAGCCATGGAACAGGCTGCTCTAACTACGAAGATCCTCAGCCTCACAGGCTTAAGTGAGGAGTGAGTTTAGTACCCCAGCTGTCTCTCCTGTGCCTTCTGACTTCCCACAGTCCCCTCTGCCGGTTGAACCACGTTGCAAGCAGAGGACAGTGGTGCCTGGATATTCACAGGAGGACACGGTGGGTATCTTCTAGAAGGATCCTGGGAATCCTAGCTAACTGTAGACAGTGTTAGAGCTCACAGTGCTGAAGACTGGCGTTGCCAGGAAACTGAAACTCTTTGAATGTTGTAGTCTAGACACCAAGAAGCAAAAGCACAAGGATGTCTGTTGGATCTGACACACAGAACACCTACTACACCTTTCTCTCTTCTTGAAGTCCTGACTCTGTCTAGTCCTTGCTGAGAATCTGGCCAAGTGCAGAGGCAGCATATGGAGTGCCCTTCCTACTTCCTGACCCACCATCGCCTTCCAGACCTTCTTTTTGTGTAGTAGATGGTGTCTCTGCCTGAGAGACTTTTACAGGTCAGTTTGACGTCCAGGAGATGGTAGAGCCTGAGGCCAGTTTCCCAAGCAGCATCACACCTGTCTCCCCTGTACCCTACCACCTTCTGTAGGGACTTCCCAGCGGGCCTCCCCATGTTTACCTAGGGCACTTAGTTGTTCTCTTAGCTTAGCCTCCCTGCCTCACTGAGGCTTCCAGAGGCTGGAGACCACTTCTCCCCCTTTCCCTTCGCTGCTTCCAGCACTGCAGAGGAGCTGTACCAACACTACTGAATGTTTGTGACGCTGAACCTTGAGGCACTTGCCTACTCTGTGCCTCCAGACAGTTCTGCTAACCAAAGAATATCCTGTTTACTGAATGGATGAATAAGGAAACGAATGAACAAATCCATGAATGAATGAAATTATTGGGTGATGATGATAAGCCCACAGACCTCCCACATGAAACTCCTTAATCCCTATTCCTTTAGTTCTATCTTGCGGTTTTTCGTGCTTATCAGAAGGAAGTCGCAGTGGATGAAACTGATGTTGATGACCTCTGTTCAGTTAACCAGGACTAAGGAATAATCACCTACAGCCCTAGTGATTCTTCACTCTGGGTAGTCTTAAAAACAATGGTGGCATCCCCACCCCCGCTCCTAGGCTACTTACATCAGTATGTCCAGAGATGGAGACTGGGCAGGTGCCTTTATAACTGTACTGTAGTGGAGAGGATATCTACTGTTCTAGTGGAAGACGATGACTGCCCAGTGACAGGTATCCTTTTGATTGTCGAGAGAGAGATTTTCTTTTTGCTCAACATTTTAGTTGTCATCTACTATACAGTTAGGCCTGTAGACATGAAGGCTGTTATCCATTAACTCCTCATAGCTGCACGCCTCTGCTCTCTCATTCTTACACCTGAATCTCTCTCTCATTCTCTGGTCTATGCTGCTCATCCCTAAGAGGCCAAACCAACATCCTTCCCTATTGTAGAGTATTCTGAGATCTCCTCTCATGGAGATCTTGTGTGACCTGCGGTTTCATGGCCCACCATCTCTGATGGTGAATGGATGGTATCTCATGCAACCCTGCATGGTGAGTTTCATTTTTCACCAGGCAAGTGTACTTGCTCTTAACCTTTCTGCTTGAGCTCTGCTCTTCATTCACTGTATATTCCTCACTGGCACTAGCAGTGCCTTCTTTGGGCAGGTACTCACAAAATACCTGTTGAAAATTAAAGCCATGAGAAAAGGCATGCACAGGAAAATAGATGTGTCCCCAAATTTCTGATTTGGGTAGTAGATTAGCTTGCAGAATCTGAGAGGGAAGAAAATATATTTGGAGGAAAAAAATGCAAGTGTTCATATTTGGAGTTATGGAAATGAAACTAGAAATATAAATCTTGAGGGTAATCAGCAAGAAATTAGAGTTGAGTCTTAATGTTTTCATCAGCTGTCATCATACAGTTTCCATGAAATCACCCCTGAATAGTGTCCCCAAGCAGAAAGTGAGCACTCTGTGCTTCCTGTGTATTTGTCCTTGGGAGATAGATGTTCATAAACTCTTTAATCTCTAGTTATGAATCTGTATAATGAAACCTCTAGCAGGACCTCTCTCCCAGGATTGTGGTCAGAATTTATAAAACAGTACAGGTGACATGGTTATGTTTCAGTGAATTAGAGCTTATTCTGATTATCACTGGCATTATGGTGAAACAGCAGCATCATACAGTCTTGACTTAACTGTATGATACTAAAATTAGTGTAGTAGGTAAGGGGAAGATTTAGTTTTAAGGTTATTCTTTATCTTAATCTGGTGTTTTTTCTTTTTTTTTTTTTTCATGGCTAGTGTAGCTGTGTATGTGTTTTTAAATTTAGAGATAAGCAAAACTAAATGTTTGCAAGAAAAAAAAATATTTGTAAAAGTCATTTCCAAATGAAACGTTCTTCATTCTGTGAGCTCAAGTGACTTCTTGAAATTTCTCAAGTTTCATGACCAGAGGCTAAAAAGAAACTGGCAAAAGATGAAAAGCTGAACATTCTCTTGTGCTCGTGGATTCTGCTTCAAAGGATCGCAAACCACATCATCTCGCTCCAGCTTCAAGGAGCAAATTTATTTGTCTGCTTGTTCAAATGCATCATAGTCAAGCTCTTCTCTGACCTTCATTTTCACCTCCAAGTTGAATGACTTTATTTTTTTTTATTTTTTTTTTTTTTTGCGGTACTGGGGGTTGAACTCATGGGCATTCTACCTCCGAGCTACACCCCCAGCCCTATTTTTTATTCTTTATTTTGAAACCGAGTCTCACTAAGTTGCGGAGTGCCTCACTAGGTAGCTGAGGCTGGCCGCGAACCCGGATCCTCCGGTCTCAGCCTCCCGAATGCTGGGATTACAAGCG
>PVLC010000212.1:0-85688 GCA_004027655.1 Graphiurus murinus | reverse complement strand
CCAAGTTGAATGACTTTAGACAAGCAACTCCACTTCTCTGTGTCTCTGTCTCCTCATCTGTCAAAGGGGATCGGTTGAAGAGTTTGCATGAGTCAATATCTGCAAGGTGATTAGCAGAGACCCCGGTGTATAAGAGGATCTCCACAATGTGAGCTATTTTTGGCCATCTTAAAAATTGTTTTCAAGGCAATCTTGTTTTAGAAACCTAGCATAGCCATGCTTTGCCACAATCCAAGATCCCTGTACTTTGGCAACTATATGACCCAACAACTCTTTTCTTTTCTTTTTTGTTTGTTTCTTTGTTTTGTTTTGTTGGTATTGGAGATTGAACTGAGGGGCATTCTAGTTTTGAGATACATCACTAGCCATTTTTTTTTTAAATAGGGTCTCACTAAGTTGCTGAGGCTGGTCTTGAACCCAAGATCCTCCAGTCTCAGTTTCCCATGTACTGGGATTACAGGTATGCACCATCATGCCCAGCTCCAATGATGCTCTTCATTCAAATGATTATTCACCCATCTAGTGACTACCTACTAACAACCTACTAAAAACTAGACATATTTAGTTCTGACTATATGAGAGCTGAGATAAAAACTTCAGACTCTGATTCTCAGCTGTTGCTCTTTTTTATTCTGCCATCATTCCTTCACTGACATTGCTTTTCTTTGAGAGCTATAGGAACAAAGGACACTCATAAAAATGTCCCCAGTACAGAAGAGTGTCCCAAGTTGTCCTCTAGCTAAAGGGTATATTCATTCAGTTCATTTTTCATTATGCTAACAAAATACCTAAAGCTCAGTAAACTCATAAAGAAAAGGGTATAATTTAGCTGATAATTTTGGAGGCTGAGAGTCTAAAATCGGATGATCCCATTTGTTTAGCCTCTTGTGAGGGCCTCAGCATAGATGTAATCATGACAGGAGTACATGTGGAGGCAAGAGATTACGTGACAAGACAGAAAGCCAGAGAGGCCAGGGGCCCCATTCTATCATAGGCCACACCCCCACAACCTAAAGATCTCCCACTAGACTCCGCCTCTTAAAGGTCCCGCCACCACTCTGAGGACCAAACCTCCAACCCATGAATCCATAGGAGATAGTTCACATCCAGACCATAGAACAGGACTCCGGTGAATTCAGTCCCATTTCTTATGTGGACACCAACAGGATGAATGAATCGGACACACCCTATGTAGTATAAAATGGAAACCACCAAAGTGATAGTCATCCCAGTTTATTACGAGGCTATATAATTTCATATTTTCTGTCTTGCTCTAGGCTCAGGAAGTCTAGAATGGCAGCCCAGGCCATGCAAAGGTGTGTGGAGGCTGTATGACTTCAGGGGTGTCACACTTAACAGAACTGCAAATAGCCTAACACCCATTGTCTTCCAACCAGATAATATCTGGACTTTGCAGATTGCTCTGTATGTTCAGGAATCTGCCCAGCTGTATGCTTACCAAATATGAAGTTAACTGCTGCCCCACTAATGTCCAACAGAAAAAAATGGTGATCAATGAAACTAAGTTTATTAGACGTACTGCCATACGAGCTGATGCTCTCTATCCTGAAAAACATAGTGTCAAAGGGTGAATCAGTGCAGAGTATTAATATTGTTCTTGGCTAGGTGGTTAGAAGTGGATATTTCAAGATGGAAACCACTGGGATGGGACAGAGTGGCGCCAGTGGCACAGGGAAGAGAAAGGGCCTTGAAATGGATGTGGATGAGCAAACTTCTACTTCTTTAGAAGCTGCCTGTTTGGTCCACTTCTGTAGGCAGTTTCCTCTAGCAAGCAGTTAGATTATTTTATTTGACTCGGTTTTGTTCAACATAAGGATGGCAGGGTATGTCTTTCCCAGTATCACTAACCCAGGGCCAGAAATTATGGTGATTTCACCTCTTAAACTAATCTACCTACCTTCCCTCCCTCCCTCCCTTCCTTCCTTCCTTCCTTCCTTCCTTCCTTCCTTCCTTCCTTCCTTCCTTCTCTCTTGTGGTACTCGAAGTAGAACCTAGGGGCATTTGAGTTACACCCCAGCCCTTTTTATTTTTTGCTTTTGTTTTGGAAGAGATTCTCATTAAATTGCTGAGAGTCTTGTTAAATTGCTGAGGCTAATTTTGAACCTGCGATCCTCCTGTTTCAGCCTCCCAAGTACTGAGATTACAAGCATGCACCACCATGCCCAGCCTGCACTAAATTTTTAATCACCTAATAATGAGGGTATTTCTTTGAATCAATCAATTTCTCTCTCTCCCTCTCCCTCTCCCTCTCCTTCTCCCTCTCCTTCCCTCCCTCCCTTCTTCCCTCTCTTCCTCCTTCTTCCCTCCTTTCCTTTCTGGCTCCACTTTTCTCTCCCTCATTCATTCCATAGGTGAAAAGGACAAACCTAAGTTACTTTGTTTCATTCATGTAATTCAGGGGCACAGAACTACCAAGAAATACAACCAAAGTAAGAAATCACTTTTATCAGCACACAAATGAATCGGCATTGTCACATAAAAGGATATCATCTTTAACTGTTATAAATATTAGGAAAACAGTACCAGGGCCACTTTCCATAGATTACAAAACAGCCTGGGTGCTTTGAGGATATTTTTTCAGCATTCAGACAGACCCAGGGTCAGAGAGGAAGGCTACAGTTTCAGCAGACCTAATTTTATATTCCTAACCATTGACCCCTTGGGAATTGAAAAGTACAGAATTCTATGGTTCATTTATAAAATGTTGGGATCAAAGATGAACCTATGACTTTCGCAGATGGCTCTGACCAGACACGGACATCCAAATTATTTTCAGGTACAATTGCTTGAAAAATTACCATGGGGAGTTCCTTCTCCTTCTCAAGTTGTATTTATATTGCTTTGTTCCAAATTGAAGACAAGTTTCATCATCTATGAAAAGAATGTAGCCTGTTACTCCTATATTATAAAAAATATATTGGAAGAATTTTAATTAAATTAAGATATGCGTATACCAACTTAAAACGGAGAGACCATACACATATCTGAATTATAAATGATTCTTTAGAAAAAAAGTTGGTCTTTTATCTGAAAAAAAACACTTCGTTTTAAATTAATTCAGATTATATAAACAACATTGAAGATAATTTTTTAAACTACTAATCAAAAATTTATGTGAGTATAGGTCTCTTGCTTGTTTTAATCTTATACTAGCATGATATAAACTTTTAAAGAATGCTGCTGGTGCAGAAATTTGAATAATATAAGAGTGTGGCTGGGAGCAGTCTTGGCTTTAGAACAAGAAAGCCTTAGTATTGATAGTTGTATCTTTCCTCTAAGTTTCCTTAGAACCTCAGCAATTAAAACATCTCATGGGAACCGGGTAGATTTAATCCACTTAAGCCAGAGACTCCCTGCTGTGTGACAGCAAAGGTCTGAAAGAACAACTTCTAAGGAACAACTCACTCTTCGTCCATTCTACAATTAAACAAGTACTCTATATATTTTGAAAATGAGCAAAAAAAAAAAGAAATCTGCTTCAATCTCAGCATGTATGTGTATGTGATTATTTTTAAACAACTCTGTAGTCTGGCTAAGTTGCTGAGCCTCAATTGCTGAAGCTGGCTTCGAACCTGCAATCCTCCTGTATCAGCCTCCGAAGTACTGGGATTACATACTTGAGCTACCATGCCCTGCTTAGTTATGGAATTTTAAGCATTTAGAATTTCCATCTTTGGTTACCAAATTACTTCTCCTTTACTCACGGAGAACTCATCATATAGGACTTTTTGTGATGCTGTTTCATTCTTCTTTGTTCCAATAGCAGCATTATATAAAATGTATTGACTCAAACCAAATTTACTTTGTGTGTACTATTTTTGAAAGATTATTTAGCAAGGATAGTCTTGAAACTCAGTATTAACTGAGTGAGATTAATTTTCATATATGAAGTATGTTAACATATATTTAATAATTATTCCTCATAAACTATTTTAGAATATTTTCAACAGACACTAATGTCAAGGTATTTTACTTCATCTTTTAGTTAGAAAACAATGAACTGAAATTCTAAGAAATGGGGCTTTCTATCATGTATGTGTCATATAATCTTAGATTCTAAATTGTATGCATTATGATTAAGAAAAGTAACTTTTGCTAAAATTGTAGGTACCGTGCACTGAAGCACCAGACACAGTAAAAGCTCTTGCTTTTGTATCTTTAATCAATTGTCTACAAATAAACATTACCTACCTTCATAAGGATTAAAACCAACAACAACTCTATATTTGGACCAGAAGCCATATGCAGCAATAGTAGGATCAGAATTGACTGTTACCCAAGAGGACAATCCAGTTCTCCCTCTTCACCTCCCCACTCATCAGCCCATAGCCCTCTCATCCCACCACTATCTCGGTGAGACTCTCAGCTAAGAATGCCTCAGTGAGGTGAGATCTGAAAAGAACCTTCACCTAATCCCACTGCAAGGGACACTGAAGTTTCTACTTTACGGAATACCAAGGAAGAGAACCTAGACGTTGTTTGTTTTAGTTAACCACTCCTTGGGACTCCTAAAAGAAAGTTTGAGGAGTATTACTATAAAGAATTAACTATGATTAGAGCAACATTTTGATAAACCTTCACATGGACTTCAAGCTAAATGTGTGTGTGTTTAAAAACATTACATGAGTGTTATACATGAATCCTTCCCATCTGGAAGGACTCTCAAGACAGTCCCAATTCACAGCATACATTGAGGCTCTTTGCTTCTAGGGGGTGTGTTGAAAATGTGATATTTGTGAACCCAAACGCTCACAGATAGCAGGTGCATGTGAGCTCACAATGCAGCACGAGCTCAGATGTCAGGGACTCCTCGATTTTAATCAGTAGACCTCTACTTGCTCACAGATTAAAGATATGAATGAGTAGGGGGTAGAAAAGGTAGGAGTGAGTGCTCCTGTGACCCCTCTCATCCTCCCCTAACTAGACCCAACTGACTTCTATATAAAAAGAATATTTTACCCCATTCATCTCTATCTTTCTTCTCCCTATCCCCATACACAAACTATCACTCAAAATAAGATAATGATAGATTTGTGTAAGATAACTCATCATAAGTACATTAATTTTTCATTAACTGATTGATTTGAAATAAGAAATTTAAAACATTTTAGAACAAATTAAGCCTAATTTTCCTTTGGACTTTGAGCCTCATTCATGTTAGGGGATTATGTTTTAGGTCTAATAATTGAGAAGAAATAGCTAAAAGCAAATAGGGTGTTGTAATAGGTCTCACATAGCCTTGGGGCAATGTTTGATTTTACCATAATGTAACACTTGCTATTATTAAAGTATATTTTCTTTGTTAATCGTTTTTTTTTTTTTTTTAACCAACATAGTCTTCATCTCCTTCAGGGAAACGAAGCCACAATTACCCTCTATTAAAACAAAATAAAGGATCAAATGAAAGTAATTAAGATTTTATTAAAGAAATTTTAATAAACCAATTACTGTTCATGAATATGGATTATCTCAAGGAAAAGTGCCATCCGATGCCTGAAATAAAAATAAACCATCTTTTAAATATATTTAGTCTATATAATTAGTTATTTAAATGTCTTCTCAACTAAACATACTGTCAAAATTATATTTGGAACAGCAATAATTTTACACTGGTGAAGGGAAGCTAGGAGTGCATGTAATGAAAGATGTTATAAAATAATTTTATTGCAGATTATAATCTAGAAGAAATTAGCCTATCTTCATCAGGTAAATTAAAATTTGCGAGTGACCATCAACCAAAATACTAAGGCATTTTATATTACCTTCAGATAAGAATGAATGTGGTAACTTGTTATGAAAGCTAGTGTAACTTTAGTCTATCCTATAGCTCTTGCATGAGTTGAAATTTTAGTATTACTTTGGCTAACATAGAATTAACAGGGAGTTAATATATAGAAATTATCCAAATGAAGCACGGGAGCTAAGTCTTCTAATGTTAGACAGATTAGTGTTTTTCAGTGATAGAAATTTTCATCTACTGGCTAAAAATAGAACTTCTGTAGATGCCTGGGAAATAATCCCACTTAAGTGCATTTTTGCACTTTTGTGTTCTCATTTGCATTTATTGTTTGTAAAATTAAATCTTGAATCTGCCATTTGGTTCTCTCAATTAATCATGCCATTTTTGCTAGCACTGTGAAACTTAAAGAATGCCTAATACTTGTAGCTCATGGCATCCCATCAGAACCATACCACAGCTACCCGTTGCTGGTTTTTATCTGGTGAGCATCTCCTGGGTGTCAGAGCATATTTTGCAGCCGGCAATACTGTAAATTGAGTGTGTTCTTCATGCTATGAACCTTCAGACAAGTGTCTGCTGTCATCGTATGGCTAGAACCCAGTTATGAGGAGGAACCGTGACTAAGGACAGAAAATCCACAAGTAATGAGAAATATGAGCAGGAGAAAAGGTCTCTGCTGTGAATCCAAATAGGAGCTTTGACAGCAAATGTCTGGAAAGGTAGTTTAGACTGATCCAGAAAAGCCTCTCTGAGTTCAGCCCATTGGAAGTGATGTGAATGGCAAGAAGAATCGGCTGTGGAAAGGTCTGGGAAAGAAGGTCGCAGAATGAGGCAGCAGCAAGCTCCAGGGATCTGTGGAACAAAGAAGCTCATGTGTGTCCAGGACAAGAAGAAGAGCATTGTGACTAGGGACCAGTGACCGGAGCTGCTCAATGCACAAGCCAGGGGAAAGGGAGCTTCATTTTGTTGGCTGATGTACCTACTCTGTGTATAACAGAACCTGGCGCTTAGTAGGCCCCTGATATGTACGGAAAGGAAAAATGAATGAACAAAGAAGTCTGATTCAACATCAACTTAGATATTTAGGAAAAAGCTGTTATAAGATGCTCAATTTTAGTATTTTTAAGGGAGTTGTGTTAGACTGAGTAAAGGCTTCCCCAAGGATGTCCATGTCTAAATTCCCAGAGCTTGTGAAAGTTGTGCTACATGGGGTGATTGGAGTAGGGTTCTTTGTAGGATTGGTTCCGCTAGGGATCTTGAGATGGGAATTATCTTGAATTATCCTGGTGGGCTCAATATAATCATGAGAGTCTTTGTAAGAGGGAAGCAGGAGGTTCACAGTAAGGGAAGGAGATATGATGAAAGAGAAATGCAAGCAGCCTCCAGAGGCTTGATAAGACAAGGTAACACATCTTCCCTAACGCTTCCAGAAAGGGTGCAGTGCCACCAGCCCACGTCAGACTCCAGACTGCCAGACTGTTCAAAAAATATATATTGTGTTCTTGAAGCCACCATGTGTTAGTTTGTTAATCCAGTAATAGGAAATCATGGCAAGTATTCCAAATTAAAGGAAGCATTTAGCCTTTTAATAAGCTGTATGTGTGATGAATGATAGATTTTTAAAATCTAAATGTTTACCATTTCAATTAAAATGCATTCTAAATTTAGTTACAAACTTCAGCCAAATCCTTTCTGTATCATCTCTGCAGTCACAATGGAATTTAGGAAGAGGATAGAGGAGTTAGAACAGGTCAATGGTGGATCTACGTAAAACGAGGACTGAGTAGGAAAAAAAATGTTGCAGAAATTCAGAAGGGAAAAATAAGTCTGCTGGACAAAGAGGGGTGAAAATGAAGAGAAGGAAGAAAAAAGGGCAAAGAGAGGGAGTGGGCTAGGGAGGGAAGGGAAGGTATTATCATTATCGATGGCTGCATAACAAATCAAGCCCCAGAATTTAATAGCTTGAAATAACAAACATTTGCCTCCCATGGTACCTGACTGTTAGGAATCAAGGATCAGCCTATCTGGGTGGCTCTGGCTCAGGGTCTCATGAGGGTGAAGTCACGAGAAGGCTTGAGTGGGGATGGAGGGTTTTCCAAAATGGCACACTCATGTGACTGTTGGCTGGGGGTCCAGCTCCTCACCACAAGGGCTTCTCCACAGCACAGAGCCACTTGAGGGTCCTCAGGGCCTGGCATCTGGCTTCCCCTCAAAGAAGCAACCCCAGAGAGAGAACGTGGAGGAAGCCACAGGGCTTGCTTTATGACCTAGTCTCAGATCATTCAGAGTCATTTCCACCATGTCTGTTGGTTAGAAGTGAGTCACTAAATCTGTTCCTCACTCATGAAGAGAGGACTATATTCTACCAGTTCAAGGGAATAGCGAGGATTTTGTGGACATATCTTTAACTGTCATAGAAGACATGGAGGAAGGAGTGAAGAGAAATCTGAGCAAAACACCATTTTCTAATTGTTCACAGGGGATGCCTAGAGATGCCCAGCTTCTTCCACTAAATCTCTCTCCCTTCAGCTGTGTGTGTGTGTGTGTGTGTGTGTGTGTGTGTGTGTGTAGCAGGAAAGATATGGAGTACCCAACTGTTTCTCACTTTTGACTTCTGCCAGACATATGGATCTGTGTCTCACTTGTCCCTAGTCTACTGCTCCTACGCTGAAGCTTGTTTCTGTGTCTAGATGATCCAGCCAACATTTAAAGTTTTGAGGACTCCCTGCAAATGGTTTGCTAAATTCCACTGAAAGGAATCCGCCACGATACCTTCATTTAGCCAAGTCTTCACTGGAAGGTGAAAAAGTTGTTTCTGATGGAGATCCTCTGCCTTTCTAATCAGCTCAGCAGGCACTTGTGAGACACTTGTAGACATGCACTGAGATTGAAGGCTCAGGGATGTGGGTCAAGTACAGTGAGAAGTTCATTGGTGCGTGACTCACAGATGAATCCAGCCTGGAACAAATGTGAACTAAGAAACTCCTCTCCATGCTCGAGTCTGGATTAGGTTGTACCAGTTAATGAAGTAATCAGAAAAGTGAAGGAGGGAGAATAACCCATCCGAGAGATTTCTCGAATAGCATCTTTTTTGTCCCTTTCTTCTTGTCAAATGTTACACTAGGCTTTTAGTTTTTCTTTGGTTTTCCCCTCTTCCTCTCCCCACTTCCTTCTGTTCATTAGAAAACTAAAAGTTACTTTATTAACACAGAATGACTTTAAATTGCTTTAAGTCTATTTCATGTTAAAATGCTGAAGTTTCTCTTTTGCTATTTAATTTTTAGATGAGATGTATTTTATGGCAAAACACTTTACTCATATTTTAAAACATTTATTTACAAGCCTCAATTTTCATATATTAGCCTTTTCAAATCAGGATTTGAGAGTCAAAAAATGCATATGTTCTTTCTTTACGTTAGCATTGAACACTTAGAATACACAGAATCTTAAAAGTTATCTGTAGATACTGAGGTAGGTGCTAATTTATTTTAATATGCTTTTTAAAACTAAAAAAACTATTTTACTATATATAAAAACATTTTTGCAAGCTGGGCGTGGTGGCACACACTTGTAATCCCAGTACCTGAGAGCCTGAGACAGGAGGATCACAGGTTTGCTGCCAGCCTCAGCTACTTAGTGAGGCCCTCTGCAACTTAGTGAGACTCGGTTTCAAAATAAAGAATAAAAAATAGGGCTGGTGATGTAGCTCAGAGGTAGAATGTGCCTGGGTTCCATCCCCAGTACCACAAAATAAAAAATAATAAAAATAAAAACATTTTTGCAAGAAAAAGGCCAGATCTTATCAGAGGAAAAACAATAAGAATTACTCTAGATTTCTCAACCCAAACTCTAAAAGCCCGGAGGGCTTAGAATGAGGTATACAGTAACTTCCCACCAAAGTTGCTATGTCCAGCAAGACTGCAAATGAATCAATATTATCATTTGACTATTTTGATTATTAAAATTTAATAGAAACGTTTATTAATAAACAGCTTCAGCCGGTCATGGTGGTGCACGCTTGTAATCCTAGTATTTGGAAGGCTGAGACCAGAGGATCCGGGTTCGTGGCCAGCCTCAGCTACCTAGTGAGGCATTCCGCAACTTAGGGAGACCCTATTTCAAAATAAAAAATTTAAAAAAAGTAGGGCTGGGGGTATAGCTCAGAGGTAGAATGCCCCTGAGTTCAATCCCCAGTACCGCAAAATAAATAAATAAACAAACAGCTTCATGTTTTTTCAGATAAAGTATTATAGATTTATTTAAAACTTAATTCTCACCTTGAATATGCAAAATACAAACTCCACAAAATGTTTGTTTTTTACCTTGTAGTTTATAAATATATAAAATTTATATTACAAATTTAATAAGGCAAGGAATTATATAGAAAAATGCATTTGTTCTGCTTAAGGAATACTTAGGAATAAACAATTGTACAAATTATTACAGATCTGAAACCATAGTGCATAACAGACTGTCTATATAAAAAAATGTTAAGGAAGAAAACCAGGTATATTTACCTGAGTTAGATCATAAATGCAGATTGGAAGACAAAATTAGATTTTCCTTATCCAAGTATGCAGCAGTTTGAGAACTTTGGCTTCTTCCTTTGGTACCTTTAGAACCAAGACTCACCAAGCACCATGGCATAGGCTATTAAAACACATTTTCTGGACCTGGATTTCTTCCTTTTCTTCTAACATAATAATGGCTTTTAGGAGGCAAAGAGAATGCAAGGTGACCTTTATGCTTCTATTGCACTAAGACACCACTAAAGGGAATTCTGCTAATATCCATACCACTTCAAATCAATCCAAAGCAGGATGCATTTTGCACACCTTCTCTGTACCACTGAGCATTTTCGGTGTGATCACTTAGAAATCTAGCGCGAATACAGCATGTTTCCAGGGTGCATATAAAAGGGAGGCTGCACTAATTGAGCATGGGCAAACTTGTTCTATAAAGGGCCAGATAGTAAATTGCTTGAGGTTTGTGAGCCATACAGTCTCAGTCACAAACAATGAACCCTTCCTTTGAGGACAAAAACTGGTGTAGAAAACATAAATAAACAGACATGTTTATGTTCCAATAAAACTTTATTTACAAAACAGACCAGATTTGCCCTCAAGATAACCCCCTGCGCTAAAGGACTGATTCATACACACTGGGCACCAAAGACACTTTATTTCCATTACATTCACTGAAGTAAAATTCGCAGTAAGCATTACTTCCAAAAACAGTTGAGTTTGTCTCTGTACTCATATTTTGTAGAACTTTGGAGTCACCCTTTATTAGTTGCATATTTAGTTATTAACTGATTTGTATTCTTAATACCATTGGCTAGTTCATCATGTGCAATATAAGGAACAAATAAAATAGTTGTGGGAGGATGTTCTGTGTATT
Organism: Graphiurus murinus; assembly: GCA_004027655.1. Classification (NCBI taxonomy): domain Eukaryota; kingdom Metazoa; phylum Chordata; class Mammalia; order Rodentia; family Gliridae; genus Graphiurus; species Graphiurus murinus. The sequence continues at coordinate 74,527 of PVLC010000212.1, read as the reverse complement.
TTCTTTATGATAGAATAGATGAAACGAAATTTCATCTGGTTAAAGTAGATGGAAAGCCTGTTGAACAAATAAGTTGCAAGTCACTGTTTTAAAGATAACCACGGTATGTTATTCCCTGTATCTGCTGTGATCATGCTTGCTTAGGCTGAAGAGGCAAAGAGACTTTCTTTAATAGAAAAGTAGAATAGTATTCCATTTCCTTTATATGTACTGTTCTGGACAAAAAAAAATAGAATAATTATTTTAAAAGCATTTTCAAATGATGTTATAACATAGATGTAATGCCTCTGACCTTTTCTAAAATTAGTGTCATTTTAGAAAATAGATAGATATCTAAAAACCTGAAACAACCCAACTACCCACAGCTTTTGCTTTTGCTCTGCCTATACTAATTACCTTTTTACTCTTCCCACTGCAAGAACGCCTCTCCCTGCTCCCTTGACTTCCTTTAAGGAAGAACATCCTGTAAGTCCTCCAGGAGCTTGTTTTCAGAGCAAAGCTAACAACACTGTCACAAGTGACAATGTGTTTAAACCTTTTCATGGACCAGCTGTGGATTCTCATCGCTTCTTCCCAAGTAGTGGCTGTTTATACATGGAAGTTGAGTGCATCAGATAGACCCTATATGTGTGCTGAGGTCTTGGGTACCACAAAGACCTACTGGCCTATTTCTAGCCGCACTCTCATCTTTGGTCTAGGCTACAATCTGGGAGCCTGGGTGCATGCATTAGTAGTGAGAAGCATCATGGTAGGCAACCTTGGTTACTCTCCAGGTGGGAACAGAGATAATCATGTCACAGTTTTTTCTACTCATTGGTCAGATGTTCACAGCATGCTTTCAGTGGGTTCACATGGACGTTCCAAGATGAAGGGCCGGCTCTAGGATGCATGCCCATGCTGCCTTACTCCTTCCTGCCAGGGCTGCTGACTCTAAGAAGGAAAAGAGTATGAGACCAGAAAGACTGGTGGCCGCCCAACCCCAATGGCACTCCTTGTGTGTTTCTTGCAGGGGTCCTTTGGAACCTCTCCTCCTGCGATGCCCTCAAGATGCCAATCATCCAGGACGCCCTGGCAGTGTTGACCAATGCGGTGATCATCCCCCACTCGGGCTGGGAGAACTCACCTCTGCAGGACGATCGGAAAATCCAGCTGCATTCGTCACAGGTGCTGCGCAACGCCACTGGGTGCCTAAGGTTAGTCCTGAGGCATCAGACGCTCTCTTTGTGTCTTTTAATTGCTGTGTTTTCCTAAGAATCAGACTGTGCTGTAAAGATGGCTGTTGATGTGGAAGTGGAGTATAAGAAGCTGACCCAAAGCATTTTTAGTTGTGTATCAAGCTGGTATAGGCATTTTCCACTACCCTATAGCTACATCAGTGTGTGACTGTGTGTGTACATGTATGTGTGGTATTAGGAATTGAACCCAGGGGCATTCTACCACTGAGCGACACCCCCAGCCCACTTTATTTTGAAATAGGGTCTCCCTATGTTACTGAGGCTGACCTCAAACCTACAATCCTCCTGTCTCAGCCTCTCAAATACTGGGATTACAGGCATACACCATGGCACCCAGAATGTTTGACTTTTATTTTTTTGTCCTGGGGATTGAAACTGGAGTTTGGAGGTGTTCACTTCGGAGCTATACTCCCAGCCCTAATTTATTTTTTATTTAGAAACAGGGTCTTGCTAGGTGGCTGAGGGTCTCATGAAGTTGCCGAGGCTGGCCTAGAACTTTGGATCCTCCTGTCTCAGCCTCCTGTTTCAGCCTCCCGAATACTGAGATTACCAACATGCACCACTGTACCTAGCATGTCTGACTTTTTAACATTTCTTTGGTCTGGGGGGAAAATATACATTTTTATTCCAAACAAAGATAAGTTACTTCTTTCATTGAAAACAATGGTTTGAAGTAATATTGTGTATATAGAATTACCAAGGCAATGGCTTGGGGAGTGTCTATAACGGATATGTAGATATCTAGTTAACTCTCACTGGTAGCTATTTCTTTTTTTTTTTTTTTTAATTCTCTATGTGACTTTCAGAGTCTATGGTTCTTAGAAATAGCTCCTTAATAGGACCTGTTGTGCTAAATGTTTTTTTTTTCAATAATAAAAGTTGCAAATGCATGATAATTCTCTCCCAATGCATTTTCGCAAAATCCCTCCCCCAAATCTACTGAGATTTCTTAAGAGTTGTCTGTATATCTTGTTTAAGTTTTACACTTAGGAAAGAAGGTAACAATCAATATTCATTTCTAAATTCATATGGATTACCAAAGTCAGCAAATACAACCCCGGGAGGGACTCTGGAAGGATCCAGGGGTAGTAGTAGCTTCAGGTACAACTGAGGAACATTAAATAAAAATAAGGGTCACGTGAAACTGCCCAGAGGATGATGACTAATTTTTTTTTTCTGAAAAGGGGGTAGTTAGCCAATAAGTTTGGGGATCTATGCAGGCGTAGAACTTGTGGTTTTATGGATGCTGTATTGTGTACCAAAGTTGGAAATCACTGCTGGGTGAATCTAATGACTTACGGAATGAGTGCAGAACGAAGAGAGGATTAAAAATAGCCAGTCAGATCTTTTTTCCTCCAAAACTAAGTTGTACAGAATGGCTTCAGCTGGGCTGGCTCAAAGCTGCCATTCTTCCAACAGTTGATCAGTTTCTAGGTATAAAAACAAGTCTCTGCTGAGAAGGAGCAAAATCACCTTGGTGACATTAATAATAATCATCTCATGAATATTCATAACAGCTCCCAGCCTACAGTCTTGAGAGGGCATCTGTGTTTGCGTGCATGTGTAATGCACAGAGCCAGATAAAGAGACAGGTTCCATGAATATCAACTCACATTCGCAGGCAGCAGTGGGAATCCTCTGACAATTTTTCTTTTCCTCCAGGTCACAAAATAATGAATTTTGGATATTATTCCACTGGACAGTCTCTAACATAAGCTACATTTTCAGATCTCCAAAATACCTCATTGTGGCACCCATTTTATGACTTCTCAAATTCCATTACCCTCCAGAAACCTCTTGTTCCACCAGAAGAAATGCTACTCTTAGAAACCTGGAACCATGTACACATTGAACCTTTCATGCCCCATCTTTCTATTCCAATCATTTACACCTACTACAAGTCATTTTTACCTTCCTGGCATCTTCTACTTGTAAAGCCTTTCATTGTTCCTAAGAAAATCTGTGCAAGTGCTTTGGAATCCATCGGAAAAGTGTCACCAGTAAAGATCTAGTTAGCTCTATCAGTTGAAATCCACTCTGGGTAATATAGTAGCATAATTATACCTTTCTGATGTTTGATCTAAGGACGTAGAGCTCTGACAAGATGAGGGTACATATAGCATTACCCAGAAAAGTATAAATAAAGAAACTAGACCAGTGTCTGTCTGGGCTCCCTGTGTTCGTCCTTGGGCTGAACGTAAAGTCTGGGATGTGATCTACAGGTCAGACCAGGATGACTCCGCATCCTCTATGTGCATGTACAGAGACTCAACCCTTTCTGCTTCTGCTACTGGCTAGAAGTGACCACATCATAGAAAGCAAAAAACAAAAAGAGGCTGTCTGGTTTAGAAAGAGTTTATTGTGGCTAAATGCAACGAGATTTCTTTAGTCGGGATGCAGCCAGGGTGAGTGATAACCCACATTTCTGAGTTTATCATGTGAGTGACAAAGCAAAGCCTACTGTTCGATAGCAATGCTTTAACTTCTCCATTAATTCCTTAAACTTCTACCTCCTACGGAAAGAAATATGAGTTCTCCTTTCTTATTTGAATGTATTTACTTATGTATGTATGTATGTATGTATGTATGTATTTGCAGTACTGGAGATTGAACCCAGGTGCATTCTACCTCCAAGCTATACCCCCCAACCCTATTTCTATTCTTTATTTTGAAACAGGGTCTCACTAAGTTGCAAAAGGCTCCACTAAGTATCTGAGGCTGGCCACAAACCTATGGCCCTCCTGTCTCAGCCTCCCAAGTACTGGGATTACCATGCCCAGCTCTGAATGTATTTATGAATCATTCCACATTGATTATCAGGTTATACGAGAAGAGGAAGAACTTAGCTTAGAAAGGGCTGAAAAGAATTTATCAAATTAAAACTCAGTGAATGGTAAGGTTTTAAGGAATCTTTGTTTTTCTCAATTTACTGAGAAACAACATTCACAATGCACCCAAGCAGTTACAAATGTCTACAACATGATAGAAGATTTCAGATTTTAGTACATGAGTTTTTATATTCTTGGGTTTTCTGGCAACTCCTAGATCTGTATTCACATTAAAGAAATCCCTTCCACTCTTCCATCTGCCTTTCAGCACAGTTACCTCGTGAGCATTTGTCGAGTGCCTACTGTGTGCCAGGTAGGGGCCAAGGAGACAGAGGGCCAAGAGCATAGCAGCTGGTAAGCTTCAAAGACTCAGCACCTAGTAGAAGACAGCGGCACCCATGCAGTGATCCCTAATCTAATACCTTGCTGCTGTATCCATGCTGTAGCTCAGTAGTACAGAGGAAGCTCTGGGAAGGGGGCGCCGACTCAGCCAGGTGTGATCAAACACCCTGCTATTGTGTCCATCCCATGGCTAGGTAGTACAGAGGAAGCTCTGGGAAGAGGGCACCGACTCGGCCAGGTGTGGTCAAGGATCCAGCGGTGTTGGGCTAGGCGTGGGAAGGGCTTTACCAAATGGGTACAGTGAGAAAGCATCATGGCCAGAAAGAGTGGTCAGCATGCTCTGTACCACTCTGGGAGAATTCCAGGCAAGTTTAAGGTACGTTGTCCATAGATATTAGATTCTTAAGTAAAATGATAATGATGATGATTCATAAAACCTGTCTTCCAAGGATGCAAAAGTTTTGATTCAACTACAGTTGGTTCTCTCTATCCATAGGTCCAACTAGCCACAGATGGAAAATGTTCAAATTTTGTCTGTACTGAACATGTACAGGGTTTTTTTTTATCTTGTCATTATTACCTGAATAATACAGTATCACAACTATTTATATAGTGTTTGCCTTGTATTTGTTATTGAAAAATAATTTAAAGTATGCAGGAAGATGATGGGTTCTTTAAACTTTTATTATTATTATTATTATTATTATTATTATTATTATTATTATTGCTTTTTTGGCACTGGGAATTGAACCCAGGGGGCATTCTACCTCTGAGCTACATCCTTCACCCTTTTTTTATGTTTTATTTTGAAATAAGGTCTTGCTAAATTACTGAGGCTGGCCTTGAACCTGTGATCCTTCTCTCTCAGCCTCCCAAGAACAGAGATTATAGGCTTGTGCCACCACGCACAGCTACAGGAGGATGATTTAAAGTATACAGAAAAACATGGATAGATTATATGCAAATACTGTGGTGTTTTTATAACTGCGACTTGAGCATCCACAAAGTTTGGTAGTTGTGTAAGTTTCTGGAACCAATCCTCCATGAATACCAAAGAATGCCTATATATCATTTCTTCTCATAGTTGTGTAAGCTCAGTGAGCCCACATATCAGGAGGTCAGGAAACCATGTACTGACTTTCAAACCACATTATGATTCTATATAAAGTTATAGGATATGAGATTGTTAACAGATCTATGCCTAAAACAACAACCAATCAACCAAATGACAACAAACTCCTTTGCCTTGGTTCCTTTAATTTAATTCTCAACATTTATGATGTAGCATTTCCTTAGCCAATGTGTGATTTACGCCCCAGAGTTTCCCGTGCTGCCATCTTGGTCCTTGGTGTGGAGGAGAGGAAGTGTGGAGGAACCTTTAAGGAGTTGGACCTGGTGGGAAGTGATTGATTTAGGGAAGCAGTGCCCTGGGGAAGGGATTAATGTGGGACTAAAGGGACCCTGGTTAGTTCCCTTGATGCAGATTGTTATAAAAGGAGGAACCCTGACCCCTGAACTCTCTAGCTTCTTGTCTTGCCATGTGCTCTCTTCCTCACATGCTCCGGCTATCATAACCCTATCATGTGTAGCCCTAACAAGAGGCTAAACAGAGCTGGCCAGTAAGACTTGCAGCCTCCAAAACTGTGACCTTAAATAAACCTCTTTTCTTTAAGTTCTCAGAACCAGGTGTGGTTTTTTTTTTTGTTTTTTTTTTTTGTTTGTTTGTTTTTTTTTTGTTTTTATATAGCATCAGGAAATAAACTAAGATGGGATTTAAGTATGGAATGGGCAGGTGGCTTGATAGTTAATCACTTATTTAAATCTTCATTTAGAAGAAGCTGGGTGCCATCTTTTAAATGAAAAAACTACATTTTAAACAATATCCTAAAGAAATAACATTGACATGATTTTTCCAGTATTCTGAGCCCTCCGTTTTTTGACGGATAAATTTAGGATAAGTTGATAAATGGTACTTGCCCCCATAACTATAGTTTCAGGAGAATATATAAAGAAAGTAAAATATAAAAGAAAAGAACTCTTTTCCTAGGATAGTATTTCCCTAGCCAGTGTAGCTTACTGGGCCAGTAGAAGTAATATATGGTAGATAAGAGTAAAGCTATTACATCATTGTTGGAGTCATTATTCCTGACTTCTGTTTACAGCAGAAATTGGACTTTTTTTTTTTTTTTTTTTTTTTTTTTTTTGCGGTCCTGGGGATTGAACTCAGGGGCATTCTACCTCTGAGCTATACCCCCAGCCCTATTTTTTTATTCTTTATTTTGAAACCAAATCTCGCTAAGTTGCGGAGTGCCTCACTAGGTAGCTGAGGCTGGCCACAAACCCGGATCCTCCAGTCTCAGCCTCCCAAATGCTGGGATTACAAGCGTGCGCCACCACGCCCAGCTAAGAATTTGGACTTGTTTAATGCATTTCAGGGTGAGAATCTGGTGTTAAGGCTTTGAGCAATTTCTGTTCTAAAAGAGATCATCTTTTTATTTTTTTAGAAAGAAAAGCAATTATATGTATTCAAATTGAACAACTCTTAAATGTTCAAAAGCTCGGCAGAGAAGAATTTAAGTGAGTAAAGCAAGACTTGTCTTAGCCAAAATCTCAAAACCTGTCACTGTTCCTGCCTATAGTACACCTCAGTCTTAACAGAATGTCCAGTTTCTTGTGTCTTCCCTTTGACACAAAGTTGATGGTGTCCCCTGCCCACCCAACTTCAAAAGAGAAGAGCCACTCAGCTCTGCCTCCTCTCAAGACGCAGGTTGAATCTTCATGGAAGGTGTCCTAGCATGTTGACATAGCGAAAAGTTAAGCACACATGAAATATGAAATGAAAAGTTAATGCCCTTAGTCCTTTTCCATTTAAAATTCATTTAGGGATAGGAAATGGAATTTTTCTCCAGAAGATCTATCTATTTGTTCCTGAAGTATCTATCTGTCACTGAGGAAAGAGGACGGAAATGGAAAAAAATAATCTCTTAAGTTTTGCTGGAGGAGCAAGTTGATAAGAATGACGGTAGCTAGATTGTGGGAGGGATGGTAGGAGTGAGAGCTGAGCGAGCAGACCCAGGACAGAGGACTGTATCTCCAACTTCTGCCTCCAGCACCCACACCCAACCCACCATGCGCTGTCTTCCTCCTTCAGTCCCCTTATATAGTTGTATCTTTTGCTCCAATGCTGCCATATTCAAGTTATATTTTCTAATAAAAGCCATTTGAAAATACGATCCAAAATAAGTGTGGTGACTAGTTAGGAAAGCTTCAAACATAAAAATGAGTGTGGTTATTTTGTCAGACTTTTCATTTTATGATGAAGGACTCCTCCGGGGAAATGACTTCAGACTGCTTAAGTCTGGCTGTTCAGATCTTGAAATAGATTTAGTTTTGTACCCATGATTGTTTTGTGGCACGCTGTATAATCAAGTACATCTCTTAACCTCTGGCCAGCATAATCATGACCTCCAACTGAAAATGTGAACTGACAGACCACATCCCGAATGCTGGTAGGTGAGGTCGTAGCATGCTGTCCCATCTGCCCATGGGCATGTCAACTGAGGTCAGTGTGGTGCATTGAAAATGTCCCTGCAAAGGTCGTGTCCAACTGTAACCTCAGCATGTAAACTTATTTGGAAATAGGGTCTTTTGAGATATAGCTAGTTAACATCAGGTCATTCTGTGTTAGTATGGGCCCTAGATCCTACAAGCATATCCTTAGAAGAAGAGAAGAGTCACACAGAGATACACAGAGGGAAAGGCCAGGTGAAGACAGAGGCAGAAATCAAAAAGCTACAAGCCCAGCAAGGCCAGGGATTGCCCGAAGCTTGGAAGAAAGGAAGGGATCTTTCTCTAGAGCCTTCAACGGGAGCACAGACCTACAGACACCTTGATTTGGTTGTTCTGGACTCCAGAAGTGCTAGAAAATATTTTACTGTTGGTTTAAGCCACAAATTTTGTGATTCTTTTTTCTGGGAGCCCCCAGGAAATAAATACAGCCACCCAAGTAAGAAATAGAGAATGACCAGATCTGCAAAGCCTGAAAGTCACCCAAAGATGCAGCACAGGGAGAAAAATGGATAAATATTTCAGAGAATCTGCATGTCCCCAATTAGGGCCCATACGCTAGGACAGAAATCTCAGACAGGGACCTGGTTTTGGGTATACACAAAGCCATTCCTTTCTGTTTCTCAAAACAAAACAGGACTCACAGCAGGATTGAGTTCACGTCCAGATGTGGCTGCCTCAGCCAAGAAGGTTTGAGTCCAACCTCCTGACTGATGGGCCTTTAAGTAAGGGTCTCCCCCACGCATGGATCTGATCACTGAATGTTCTGTTCTCACTTATGGGCCAACCGTTGCCTTCTTGCCTGACTTTGAACCACCTTCTGGACATGGCTTGGATTTATCTAACACTAGGGACAGCCAGAAGTCATTCTGTGTTCTTACGCAGGCAACCTGACATGAAAAAAAGTGTGATTTCTGGAAGACGACTCCGGCAGCTATGTATAGAATGAACGCTTTCTGAATTTACTGTGACTCGTGACTGCGTTTTCCATTTTAAAAAATCACAAATCAATATCCTAAAGATCCCAGACGTGGCCATAATCATCATTTCAGAGTGAACTGTAGGTAAAGCCTTGCTAAACATCCCTTTTTTCCCTTTTAATCTAACAGCCAGTGCAATAAGAAACTGATCTACATTACTGTATGGCTGCACCGTATTTGGACATAGGTACTTAGGAGTTTATCTGCAGCTGAAGCCTGAGCACAAGGCTGGCTTTGCTAACTTCCACAGCTCATTTCCCGGTGCCCCTGAGTCGTTTATTTATTTTTATTATTCTGTTCCCACTTCAGCATCTTGTCCTGAAGGACAACAATATACAACCCTAATTTTTTCCATCTATCTTTGTGTACGCAAGAATGTTATTAAGCCCGTCAAAGGAGCTGCACTGTGCCTGTGCTTATGAGCATAATTAAACCCAGACCCTCAATTAGTCATTTTAACCCATATAATGGATGAGCGCTTGGTCCCACAGTGCCACTAATTCTAGAGTGACCTTGAGAAAGCTCCATCACAAAGTAATGCTGATGATAATCACACTCCGACTGCAAAGCTCCAAGGACATTTATTTTATCTGGTTTACTCTTGCATTAGCCATGAGTAAGAAGGGGAAATATTACTGTTTTTTTGTTAAGGTCAGTTGGCTGCCAGGATTATTCATCTATTCAAAAGAATGTTTTTCAAGAGTTTGTTTAAATCACTGTATGATGAGCTCAGGCCTGACTTACTCCAGTCTCTCCTTCTCCAGGCAAAGGGTTTATGTCAGCTGCATTGAGCAGTGTTTCTCCAGGGTCTTGGGAAGGGAAAGGGCTTTATCTCTTTGGGAACATGAACAGAGGAGATGTTCACCACTCCTTCCCCATTTTCCCACACCGGATCCTAAAGCAGAGGAAGCTCCTCGCTGGGCAGTTCTCTGTGCCCAGTCAGTGTACCTAATATTGGGTGATTCTGTTTTCCTGAGTCAGCAGTGAATATCCCCTGGTATGGGAGGGTACAGAGTTCACTGGGGAAGGAGAACCTCCTGTGACGTACCCCAGCACTTCTAGCTCACTGCCCCCAGCCCACTTGATAGGAGTTGGTGGTCTATATTTGTGTTAGTCTTTTTGGCCACCGTAACAAATTCCCAGGGGCTGTGGGGCTTAAACAACATTGATGTCTGCACACTTGTGGAGCCTAGAAGTCTGAGATCACAGTGTATTGGTGAGGTCTGCCTTCTGAGTCCCTGTTTTAGTCAGCACTCTCACTATTGTGACCCCAAAAACCTGATAACAACAACTTAGAGGAAGGATGATTTATTTGCTCACAGTTCTGGAGATTTCAGGGGTTCAGTCCATGTTAAGCCAAGTGAAGTTTGTGGAGCTCAGGGCATGGTGCAGGGAATGGAGAGAGACTGTACAAGGGTCTGCTCTCGCATCACAGAGGCTGGAAGCTAGAGATAAAGCCAGGAGAGGAAGACCCATACAGAATATAATCCCCACGGCCATACACCCCCAGGGATCCTTCCTCAGTGACCAAGCCCCGCCTCCAACATGACTGCCTTGTCTTTGTGAGGTTTAGGAGGACATTCTAAATCCAAGCCATAACAGGCCCTCTTTAGCGTGTAGTTTTTTGTCTTCTCCCTGGGTCTTCACGTGGTCTTTTCTCTGGGCATCAGTGTTCAAATTTTATCTTCTTATAAGGATAGCAGTCAGATTATAATAAGGCCATGGGGCCAAAGACTTCATTAGACCCAACCTTCAAATACAGTTATATTGTCAGAGCCTCCAAGCTAGAACCTCAATAAATGAGTTTTAGAAAGATAGAATTCAACCTTCAGTAATACTATACTAGTCTGTTCTCACTGTTTGTTCTCAATTTGAAAAATAATCTTTAAAAAATTAAAACATCCTTACAGCCCAGTCACATTGACCAGTATGAAGCATATTTGACTCGCTGTATAATATAAATAAAAGTCATACTTATTCTATAACCTAAAATAAAAACTACAATTAACTATTGAGTCTCTACTTCCAAATGTAAGAGATCATAAAAACAGTCTAAAGTAAATGTTCTACATGCCTCTTTCTAACCTCTAAGAGCAATGATAACCTACAGACCTACAAAAATTCCCTATATAGCAACTTTAAAGGCCAACTAATGAGTTGGTTCTTTGAGTAGTTTATTATATTCAAGTCTTGTACTGTGATGAAACTAGTAGTTTGATTTAATGATCAAAGATAGCTTTTATATAATTTCTATACATATTCATCTTCAGTTTTAATTGTTAAATTGTATATGAAATGATCTTCAAGTAGGAATTGGGTCTGTATGTAGACTACAACTTTGCTGTATCTTATTCCTTGTCCCAAAGGAAATTAAGCTGTTTCCTTAGTCTCAGTTTCCATGGTTATAAAAGTAAGATATGGCCTAGAGGTCCTTCAGGAGGAAACTAGATTTTGAACTTGCCTGCTGTCTAAGGCAACTGTCCCAGTAATCCAGTGAGGCAGAAATGCCTATTCCATTTTACAGATCCAGAAGCCAGTGCTCATAGAGGGTGAGTAACTTCCCAAGTCAGGTAACTAGTAAAGAAAGGATGCATGTCAATTCCAAATTGCATGATGCCACAGCTAGGTTCCTTCCCCTTACCATCTTCCATAAGACAAAGACGAAGGATGCCTCAAGTACACATGTGTCTTTTACAGTGAGGGAAGACATGTTGGCTCAATTCAGATCCTCTAGAAAGCAAATGCCAAGATGAGTTTTGCAATCCATGCAAACACTTACTTAGGGTCAACACCTGAAGAGGAAAATGGGAGGGAACTAGAAGAGAGTGAGAGAGGGAAGACAGAGCAAGACAGAGAAAGAGAGAGGGAGGGAAGAATAGAGGAAGGAAGGGAGGGAAGGAGAGAGGGAGGAAATTGGAATGTCTTAACTCATGGAATTCAGCAAGACCATCTGAGAGATCTTGAGCCCAGTCATCTTCAAAGAAGCCATATGTCCCAGGAATGAGTTTGCTTTGTCCTACTACTCAGTCTCTGACTGGGGCACAGGTGGGAAGTGAAGCCCTAGCATGAAGGCTGACTCAGTCATGGACTTCAGGATACAGCAGTTAATGCCAGCAGTCAATGAGACTCCCACAGTCAGTACTCTGAACGGTGCATTTTCATGTGTGACACATAATCCTAACCTTTTTCTGGCATTTCCTTTCGCTATAGACTCAGCCCATAAAATGTCATTTTATAATCAGGCAATTACTTGGTGAAGTCCAAACAAGAAGAGTCAGTTATATCAACCAAAAAGTTTGTTCTCTCAAGATATATTCTTTCAGACATCTACCTTGTGCCAGGTCATACAATAGACGTAATGGCCACGAGGGAGAAGAAATAGAGTCCATGGCACTTGCTTTAAGAAGCCCTGCATAATGTCACTGAGATTAGATGGCCTGGTGCATCTCGGTCCACATCAGGCTGCCCTGGGGTGGACAAGTTGGGGTGTGTTTTCCCTAACTGGTGCCTCAGTAGACAATATTTTTTTTTCAAGTTTAATTTAGTTCCTGGCATTTATTTAATGTGTATGCAATAATAGCAGCTTGAGCAACACAGGTGCACATCACTTAAGTTGGTCCTTAGGGAGGACTCATACTGATGGCTACAACTCAGGTAAATGCTGGACTTTGACCTTGATGCATTCTGTCAGTGTTCATATATGTTTTACCTACCTATGCTACCTAGCAGTAACATTACTGCTATTGTATAAGTCTAGAATCTTTTTAAAGAAATATTCTTACAGCTGATCAATGCCCATTTTGGGTACTGGAGGTTGAAGCCAGGGTTGTTCTGTGTCTGAGCTATACTCCCAGCCCTATTTTATTTTGAAACCAAGTCTCTCTATGTTGCTGAAGCTGGCTTTGAATCTGTGATCCCCCTGTCTCAGCCTCCCAAATACTGGGATAATAGGCATGTGCCACCATGCCCAACCTTGTTCAATATCCTCTTACATACTCCTGGTTTACACATAAAAAAGCTTTTTTGCTTTTAACTTGTTTACAATTTATGTTTTGTAGATAGCCCTCGAGATCTTTCTCTTCAGGAGTTTGCATCTCCTTCTGTTTTCTATTAGCTTTATCTTTCAAGTCTTTGAGAAGGCCTTTCTGCCCCTTAAAAAGACTAACTGTAGTTGTTTAAATTTCTTATTGGCATTTACATTTCATGAAACAGTAACGGATAATTCTTCCCAAACAGTATGTTGTATTTCTGTGCTAGACAAAGTGAGCAAGCAAAAGTAATGACTTTGCTGAATGTGGTGGTTGCAGGCGCCTGTAATCCCAATACTTGGGAGGCTGAGACAGGAGGATTGCAGGTTCGAAGCCATCCTCAGCAACTTAGCGAGGCCCTCAGCAACTTTGAGAGAATCTGTTTCAAAATAAAAATAATGTCTGAGGTGTAGCTTGGAGGTAAAATGCCTCTGGGTTCAATCCCTAGCACTACAAAAAAAGTAATGATTTTACCTTAAATATAAATGATTAATATAAAATGTTTCATCATATTATTCCATCTTTTCTATAACTTATTTCTTCAAAATTTGATCTACTTAATTATGAAAGCTTACAGGCTCTAATTAAAACTTGTTGTAGATGATATATTTTGTAATTTGTTTGTAAGTATAAGCTTCTTTTACAAGGAAGAACAAATATTAAATTTTATCTTTTCAATGTGAATAATCATTTTTCCTATTGAAATATGAATATTCATATCTTTCCATTCATATGAACAAATTACTCCCTTTAAAAATGATTCAATGAAAAAGTTTAGTTAATTCCCAACTGGTATACCCTGGTGTTTAATATTTATTCCTACAAAACATTGGTTTATAGGATGTTAGCTCCCTGATAAATGAAAAGCTGGTTCATCCTTAAAAGTCTTCATAACTTCTTGATATTAAAAATATAATTTTTCTTCCTACTTCCTCCCAAATCATATTACACTGCATAAAGAGTAGCTTCCCAGGAGGAGACACAAAGAAACAAGTCTATTAACAATAAATCGAAGAAGAAAAAGCTCGTCAAACAGTTTTACTTGTAGCTTACATACGAGGCCTCTGCAGAATTTTATCACATCACTTTCCTGCCATCTCTCCTTTTCCCCTTTCCAAGTGGTATGAGTTTAAAAATGAGTAAGTGCATTTACCAGAGTTGGGACAAAACAACCAAGGAGCTGAGTATGGCTTGCAGAAGAGCAAATGGACCCAGGACAGAGCCCCCCCACCCTACGCTAACATCACCCAGACACCCCCAGCTTGCAAGTCTGGATACTCTTGGAGGAAGAGAATCACAGGCAGTGAGAGCCCCCGAACCCACCCATAATGCACCAGTTCAGAGATCGATTGTGCCTCCTACCCATCGTCTTGCAAATTCAGAGTGAAGAGCTACATGCTTAAATCGGCGCTGCATACGTGTCTCTTGATTTTCTTGTCTCTCGCACTCTTTTTCTTGAGTCTGGTGGGCCCCTTGTTAACCAAGAATATTTGAAATACATTTCCATTGTTCCTTAGCTGACCAAGAACACTTGGAATCAAAGAGTAGAAAGTCTCTGGTTGCCTCTGTTCCTGGGGCAGTGACTTCCCCGTGTCACTCAATAGCAGTTGTCTTAGGGCACTTGGCAGATGGCTTTGGGGCAAAGGTCCATCGGGAAGTCTGGTCCTCTGGATTTCTCTGGTCCCCTGGATTCCTCTCTATCACCCTTTGGAGCTGTGATATGGAAGAGTGAAGTGTGGGATCTCTGAACATGGACTGCTGACAGCAACATAGGGAGTCATAGGAGCCAGAGGTCCTAAACATGGGATCAGAAGCCGGGCATGGTGGCGCACGCTTGTAATCCCAGCATTCGGGAGGCTGAGACCGTAGGATCCAGGTTCGAGGCCAGCCTCAACTACCTAGTGAGGCACTCCGCAACTTAGCGAGACCCGGTTTCAAAATAAAGAATAAAAAATAGGGCTGGGAGTGTAGCTTGGAGGTAGAACGCCCCTGAGTTCAATCCGCAGTACCGCAAAAAAAAAACACAAAAAACAATCAAACAACAACAACAAAAAAACCGTGGGATCAGTAGAGGGAACCAGCCCTGGGTCTCCTGCATAGCCTGGCTGAGCCCCCGGCTACATTTCCATAATGGCACCCCATCATCTCAAGAGCAAGTTGCTAATTCTAGAAACAGAGTTAGGCAGCTCCTAAAAGTAAAGATCATCATTCCTTAATTCTCCTCCGAAAGTTCTTGTGCTGAGCTGACAGGAGCTTCTGGAAGTACCAATTAAAATTTTTTTCCCAATATAGAGAGGAGCTAAAGGAAGGACAGCCCTGTCCAGATCTCAAGCTTGTTCTGCTTGTTCTTATCTCTGAAAGACATAGGCAAAAAAGCAACATCAAGTAATAATGTTTGCAAACTTGTCCACAGCCCTGAACACCGGATTGTCAGTGCACTGTGTTTTTCTGTCTGTCTGAATTCATGTCTCAGTTGTTCCATCTGCTAAGCCAAAGGACAGATGTGTCAGGACTTCAGATTCGCCCGGTATCCTTCGTTATCATCCCGCAGAGGTACAAATACATCATTATTCCCCATTAACAAGCTCTAAACCAGCAAGGAAGATGTTGAGGCACTGGTGCGCTGGCGGGAGCTAATGAATCCCTACGACTAATTGCATTTCTCTTAAGGTAACTTATTACCAGAAAGTAGCTGTGTTAGCACAAAGATTTTATGTGAGAGTGGCACTATGCAGGAAGAGGCAAGCTGATTAATCAGCCCCCATAATTTTCCATAATAGTCCTATCCGGACTTTCATACTCAGACCATTGTTCTTCCTGGGGTTGCATTTTGCCTGACCTTATTTTGGACCTACAATGTAATTGCTAATTGCAGGCTAATTTATATAAACAAACAAGGTTCCTGCCAAATAAAGTGTTGCTACCAGGGCTGGTACTTAATGTTCTTGTAGCTCTCTGTAGCACACAGGTTTGTCGAGTGTTTGGAGCAAATGGAGCTTACTGAAAAAGATAATTATTTCAAGAAATAAAGAGCACGGAGCCCTTTCAAGTCCTGCCAGGAGGCGTGGCGTGTGGTCTGTCACCTTGAATGGGCATTTGCACAGTGTGGAGGGGGGAGACAGGCTTCAGTCTTTTGCTCGAATCCAGCAGGGCCTGAAGGGCAGTCCTTTTTCTTTACTACGTATGAAAGAAGTGCTGATATGCTGCTTTCTAGAACAGAACGGAGCTTTACTTATTTCTCCTCTGCAGGCAGGCACTGTCATCCTGGCTAGCAAACATGATTAAATGTCATTTGTCCTTGACCCCTGTCACTCCTAAGCAGCTGAAATAGATGAAGAGGCCAGTGCTTCCCAAATCAGACGGAGCTGAACGTCCTCAGCGGGCTGCAGTGATAGGCTTACAAAGGCACCGGTGTGGCGTTTATTAGGACTTTCCAGGGCTTATTCCCCTGTGAGGGGAGATCACTGAGCCAGATTATCCTCTGGTTTTCTCTTGAGCACCCAGCCAGGATGCTCCGTGGGCTTAGATGGACATTTTCCGCGCCTCCCACGGGTACCCCAGTGGGACAGTGACTCAGACTGGCCGTGTGGCCACTGCTTTGGAGAAAGGGGTCCCCTTCCATCTCGCCTCTCTTTCTTTAGAAGCTTACTGAGCTATGAAGACTTTAATTCAGGAGAAAGCAAATGCCCGGGAGCCCAGGGAGCCGTGGAGATCAGATTAACCTGGCCTGAGAGAATCCAAACGACAGCGAAATTGAGAGCTCCAACACTCTTGCCTATTTTGGTTTTCTCCCGATTCCCCACCTCCCAGGCATTTTCTTCCCTTTATGTATTTATTTTTTTCTACTAAAAAAAAAAAAATTGAAGGCAAACATAGTGGCACATGCTCGTAATCCCAGTACTTGGGAGGCTGAGACAGGAGGATCGCAGGTTCTCGGCCAGCCTCAGCTTCTTAGTGAGGCCCTCCGCAACTTAATGAGACCCTGTTTCAAAATAAAGAATAAAATATAGGGCTGGGAGTGTAGCTCAGAAGTAGAATGCCCCTGGGTTCAATCCTCAGTACTGCAAAAAATATATATATAAAATATAAAATAATATAAATATAAATAATATAAAATATAAAATATATTATGTATAAAATAAAAATAAAAATATATATTTATCTATAAATATATTTATATTTATATATTTTTATTTTATTTTATATATAAATATACTTATTTATTTTATATATAATACATATATTTTATATAAAATAAATATATATATATATTTAGGTAAATTCATGTAACATAAAGCTAGCCATTTTAAAGTGAATAGCTCAAAGGAAGTTAGCATCTAATCAAATGTCCGTCCACCTGCAGCTCTCTGGCTCCCTGTGTGAATTCTCACCAGGGCAAAGAACCTTTCCACTTTCCCAGTCACTCATGAAATCTTCCTGCTCCTGCAGAGATCGCTTTACTGCATGACCACCGGTGTCTGCCTGAGACTCCTTTCTCAGTTAGAGCCAGTTTGTTCGCCAGTGTGGATGTCTGCCCTGTTTCTGCTAAGCAAAACCACCATATCCATTAGTTGTATCCCATGACAGACCGTCTTTTCTCTTGGACAGTCTTCACCAGCTGGTTTTGAACCTCTCGTCCTTGCTCTTGGTGCTCTTGGTTCTTAGGATGCTGGATTCCTCGTCTCCTTCATTCAAAGGAAGCTGCTGGACTGTCATCTTACCACCACGGTTGAAAAATCAGTAACATCACTCTAGTGCTCAATGACTTAGTACCTCCGATCATCACTTAATCCTCAGGATAATTTTATACATGATGTATTTTTCCCAATTTTTTATTTATTTTTTATTTTTATTTTATTTTATTTTATTTTTGCGGTACTGGGGATTGAACTCAGGGGCATTCTACCTCTGAGCTACACCCCCAGCCCTATTTTTTATTCTTTATTTTGAAACCGAGTCTCACTAAGTTGCAGAATGCCTCACTAAGTAGCTGAGGCTGACCGAGAACCTGGATCCTCCAGTCTCAGCCTCCCGAATGCTGGGATTACAAGCGTGCGCCACCACGCCCGGCTTTTTCCCAATTTTAAATAAGAAAAAATGTGTGTGTTTAGCAATTTGTCCTAGAGGTCCTGGTATTAATAATAAGCCAAGATTCCAACTTGGGCTTCCCAAATGTGGACAGAATTCTTTCTTCATGATGCTATCACACGGGAATCAGTTTCTGCACCTATCCCCACCACAAGCCCGCCTCTCCCCTACAAAAACCTGGCAGTCATAATCATCTCCTGGTCTCCTCCTTGGGAAAGCACTAAATCAGCAACCTAGATATAATGGATGACCTCTCTCCTTCCACACAAGCATATAAGGAATTTCTAATATGTGCTCAGGATTTTGCGAGGTACCATAAAAACAAAGATAAGCTATGATACTTAGGGTCTAAAAGAACAGAGGGAAACCTGATCCATGGAGCGTAAAGGATGTAGGTAGTGCTGTGAGATTGTTACAAAACCCACGAAGAATTATTGGAACCCGTGGGTGAGAGAATCATGGATTCCACTGGAAAAACTCCAGGAGGACAGACAGGGGATTTTCCTTGGGATGAAGGACCATGTACAGCTTAAGGGACAGAGGAGAGGGTCTTCCAGGCCAAAGGAAAGGATCCAGGTGTAGGAGACACAGAGTGCATGGTTGGGGACGGGCAAATGGCTTTGTGTGGCTAACGAGGGTTAGTTGACAGGGAGGCTCCTGAGAGGGGAAGGGTCTAGTGGGAGCTGAGCGCTCAGAGTGCCAGGAAGGAGGGTCATTTGGAGAAAGTCATTGCTGCAGACCACATGAAACCATGAAGGCTTGGTTAGCAGGGTGAGACCCGGTGCTCCTCATGCTATAGACATGAGGCAGGGACCACGGAGTGCAGGGGGAATCCAAGAGGCAGCAGAGGGACAAGGGTGAGGGAGTCGTGGAGCTGGTACCTCGGACAGCACCAGCCCCCTTTGCCGATCCTGGATTGTGTCCTAGGAGTTGCAGCAACTACATAAAGTTGCATCAACTAGGAATTCTTGCTGCAACTAGATAAGGTGTGCTATTAGCACAACTAGATAAAGCTGTAGAGAAGAGTGCAATCCAAGCAAGGAGTAGCAGGCATCCGCATCCCGATGTGATTAGAAACCTGCTGTGTGGTCTTGGGTCACTGAAGTGGCCTCTCTGATTCTCAGCTTCTCTGTCCGTAAGGAGGGATGGGCCAGTCACACAGGGCTGCAAGAAATGTTAAGGTGAGGGTGAGGAGCTGTGCAAGGTCAAGCCCATCTTCCCTTAAAAATTTGAGATGTTCAACATGGATGTTTCTGCATCAACTTTGATGAAACATTATGTCATTAAAATATTATTTAGCCCCGTATGGTGGCTCACGCTTGTAATCCGAGTAATAGGGAAGCTGAGACAGGAGGATAGTGGGTTCTAGGCCAGCCTCAGCTACTCAGTGAGGCTCTCTGCAACTTAGTGAGACCCTGTTTTAAAATAAAGAATAAAAAATAGGGCTGGGGGTGGAGCTCGGAGGTAGATGCCCCTGGGTTCAATCCCCCCAAAATATTTATGTATATTATTTGGCACAATAGTGTGAATATGCTCAACACTACTTAGCTATACAGGTAAAATGGTTAAGATGATAATTTTGTGGATATTGTTCCACATTTTTAAATTAAATATAAATATATATATTATGGTAATTAATGAATTTAGTTAGCACCTTCTTAGCATTCTATAAACAGGCTGTCAGCTATACACAGGCCATTCCCTTTCCATCTGTTTTCTTTGTCTTATGTTTCAATTGGTCTTGAGCTTGGCAGAAGAACAGGGTTTGTTTACAGGGACACCAAATAAATAATGGAGCCTGGGTGACAATACATGTGACAATGTGAGCAGAAGTCAAGGGGGAGAGAGAACAGAAGAGACAGCTACAGGTTTGTAAGTTACAGACCACCCCTGCTAAGCTCCCCAAACAGCCCATTTTACAGACCCAGAAACCCAGGATCAGAGAGGTGAAACATGTTGCCTAAGGCCACGCAGGTAATAAGAGTTGAAATTTTGTACCAAAGCTTTCTCACTATCCCAGGCTGTCTTATGGAGTGTAAAATACTTTCATTACCTATAACAATATTCATAACCATTTTATGAGGCTAGGTCAGGGCCTGCAGGCTAGGGAAAGATGTATTCCTAACGGGGACCTCTCACCGTGCATACCCTTCCTCCTGCCTCTTCAAGAATGCCCATTACCTTCACCTCCAGCCTGTCCTGCTTGAAATTCCTGTGGCATACTTGAGATAGGAATGTTATCTGGTATTTCTAATTTCCCTATGGAATAGGGCTTAAAAAAGGAGCAGGCAGCAGGAGAATGTTCTCTTGCTGGATTTCAATTTTATGTCCTTTCTGTAGCTGGAGTGCATTAATGTTGCCATCATTTAGTCCTTCTTTCTCCTTTCCATTTTACCAAGTTATCTGTTTGGCTGACAAAGAAATCAATCACAAGCAGCCATGCATAGTCATTCACAGATAAAAACTGGCCATGGATGAAGATGTGTAGCTGGTAAGGCCTGTCTGCTGCCAGCCTGGGCTCCTGGGTGCGGACACAGCTGGCCTGGGTACCCATTTGATTTCTCTTAAACCGAATTAGACCTTTTCTTCTCTTTGTCAAATTTTATGGCTGCCCAGCGCTCCTACAGCTTCCCTTCCAACATGTTCAAACACAGCCACTTTCATTCGATCTTCAGCTACTCTTAGGACCATTAAGCCTCCTTCAAGGGCACTTTTACTGACCTTGCCCTCCAAAGACTGGAGCCTCTACCTTCTAGCTTTAGCTCTTTATGCACCAAGAACCCTCAAGAGGGAACTCTGAGCACTTAAGAAAGAGGAAAAGTCAATCACATTAACATACAATTACCATTAATTACTCTGACCTTCTCTACTATTGTATCCACCAACACCTTACAAAATGGAAAAATAATAGTCATATATATATATATATATATATATATATATATATATATATATATGTGTGTGTGTGTGTGTGGTTTAAAAGCAATCAAACAAATGAAAAGGAATCAAATGAGCCTTCCTTTCTTCCCTCGCCCTTCCAACCCAGAGGAAAACGACTTGTTTTCTACGTATACTTTCAGATAACGTGTGTGGGGGGTGGGGTGGGGGGGCACTGAGTGTGTTGGTAAGTACAGTATACATCGACTTAAATCTATGTAAGTACTCTCTCCAGTGCTGCATATTGGTAAATTCTCTTATACCCTGTGAGCTTTTGGTATAGTCTATATTTTTCATGTCCTTTTCTCTATCATTTACTCCAAGTGGCATCCATAGTTGTTCTGTAGCTGAGAATCTCTCCTCCTATCCTTTCTTCCTGTGTGAGTTTGACATTGCACTAGGAACTGGAAGACTTAGTAAACACAGATGCAGATGTCTCCTCCTCTGTAGTTCTGGATAATGATGATTAGACTTACAAGCGAGTTGGAACTTTAATGTATTGGCATATATAATGCTGAGAAACAACTTCGGCATGTGCTTTGCAAAAACACTTATTAGAATAAAGGTTTATAGTGTTGGGTCAGACTTCCACTCATCAGAGACCTGCAGTCTTTACTAATAATGCCAAGGATGTACAGAGCTGCAAGGCACAGGGGCGGCAGGGGAAGACCTGCACAGCCAGCAACCAGGTCCTCCCTGCCACGTCAGGACATGCCCTGATCCTGTTTAACATGCAACTTTGGAGAACTGTGTACATTCACATCACTTGCAAAATAGGAGCCTATGATTCAAAGAAAGGTGACCCCCAAAGAAGTTCTGCCCTAGTCCCAACAACTTACAAATATGTTACCTTACCTGGAAAGGGCAATTTTGCAGATAAGAATAAGACTATCTTAAGGGTCCTTAAGATGGGAGATTGTCACAGATTATCAACAGGGGTCCAATCCAAGCACATGTGTCCCTAAAAACAGAGAACTTTGTCCAGCTGGAGTCAGAGAGATCTCAAGCATAGAAGATTTGATGTACTATTAGTGGCTTTGAAGATAGATTAAGCCCCAAGTCAAGGAATGCGGACAGCATAGAGAAGCTGAGAGAGTCCTTAGCTGACCGCCAGCAAGAAGATGACCACAGGAACTGAATTGTCATGACACTGAATAAGCAAGGAAGTGCATTGTCCCCTAGAGCTTGCAAAAAGGAATGCAGCCCTGCTGATGCTTTGACATCAGGCCTGGAGATTCGGGTTGGATGTCCTACTGTAAGATGATACATTTGTGTTATTTCAAGTGGCAGAATTTGAGATCATTTGATTATGGCAGCAGTAGAGAGTTGTTTCGGTCATTAAATAGCTCCTGTTTTATATCTGGATGAACCCCTCACTTGGGTGATATTCTCTATAGGTAATCCTAAACATCAGGAATAGCCCCCAGAAAGCAACTCATAGCCAAGGACTCACTTGCAGGCAAATGTTGTTGTGACTACTAGGTCTGTCTTTACCATGCTGAGAAGCAGCTCTGGCCCATCTGCAGTCACCTGCTTTCTTTTCCAAAATCAATCTTCCTCCCATACCAAAGTCAGAGAGTGAATTATAGGCCTGCTGATTACTTGTCTTTTCCCACATTTATTTTGCAAACATTTATTTATATCTACATGAAAATAGTAAACCAAGGCTTACAGTATTACCCTCTTACATTTATCAGGATTAACTTTGTTCTTGCTCATGGAAAGGCATATCAAACAAGAAAAAAGCAAGACAGTTCCTGAATAATTTCATGTCTGTATACTATTTATAGTCTTTTTTCAAATTATAACAACTTACTTTAGACTGTTAGATACAATTTCTTGACTAAGCTGGTATGAGAAAAAAGCAGATTCGTGCACTTTGTATACCAAAGTTTATAAAATTTCTTTAGAACTAACATTGCACCAATAAAATCGAGACATTTCATGTTACTTTGCAAATAAGAACTAGACTAATGAAAGGACTAAATCTTCATATAGTTTTTCTGTTACCCAACCCCTCCAGACAAATCTTGGATAGCTGTGCTATTTCTGGAATTTGATTAGCGATATAGCTGGAAGTCTTTTCAATTCAACAAATATATATCTACATCAGGCACCATGCTAGAAGCTGGTGACATGGTTGACGAGAAAGGTACATTCTCTGTTTGCATGCATCTGCAGGAAAGAAGCAGTAGATGTGTTGGGAATTGTGTGAGGGACATTTTCAAAGAGTCACCACAGCCACTGTGTAGAGCCTCCTAGGGAGATGGGGGGAATGAGGGCAGAAGCCTGAAAACCCAGGAGAGACAAGAGATGGGGCCAGGAAGGGAGGGTCCCAGAAATGCTTTGAAGTTCAGGCTGGCTTGCTGTGCTGATTGGCTGAGGGTGTTTGAGAAGAGAGGAATCAAGGATGAGTGACATACCTGTCTATCTGGCAAGTTGCCGTGTTTTGGTGCATGACAACGTGGCTATTAGGGAAACCCCCACATCAGGGTCTGGTGAGCATCACTGTTTTTATCCCCATTTTCTTTTTTCCCCTTGATTTTTTTTATTTCCTCCTTCCTTACCTCTCTTGATCGCTGTAGACATGAATATATTTTGCCAAGGTCCATTTTTACACTTACGGTTCCTTTTATTTATCATCAATTTAATTCAGGATCTCCATGGTGAAGGAAATTCAGAACTAAAAAGAAACAAACAAATAAAAAGGCAAGCTGTATTTGCTCAGGCTACTATAATAGAATATCTTAGACTGGATAATTTATAGACAATAGGAATTTATCGCTCTCAGTCCTGGAGGCTGGGGAATCCAAGGACAAAAGTGCTAGCAGATTCCTGCTGAGGGCTCCACTCCCTGCTTCAAAGAGGGTCCCTTTATGCTGCATCGGCACATGGTAGAGGGGCAAATGAGCTCCTTTGAAGGTCTCTAATGTCATTCATGAGGGTTTGACACTCAACCTAATTGCCCCCAAAGGCCCCACCTCTTAATATCATTAACCTTGGGGATAGGTTTCAACATATGAACTTGGGGGAGACACACACATTCAGACCTTAGTACTCACCAATGCTAACTTAGAGGAAGGTGTTTCTACCCCTCCCCCATGATACAGGACTGATGGAGAAGAGGAGGATAGTTGTGACTAGCTTGCTTATAATTGCATGTAACCCACAGCTCATCAAATCTCTCACACAGCCAGTGGCCAGTGCTGGCCAATGATGTAGGGAGTATCAGTTGTGATCATTCTGTCATTAGGATATATCAATATAGAAAAAAAAATGGGGAACTACTATCCTAAGACTATAGCAATTCTGATTTTCTTTGGAGTTGGACTAACCTAACACTAGCGATTTGATTCTTAGCACATACTGTAAATATAGTTCCATGATGTACGTTTGTGATGAAATTATAATAATACAGTGTGATTCTTGAAGAATTTTAGCGAATTACTAGACTAAATGAAGTCATTTGACCACCGGGTCTACTAGTCTAATAACTAGTGCATTTGTGTGGCATATAAAAACTTCTCCCCGTGTCCATTTTATACAAAAATGGAATCTACACTTTTTGTTGTTTTGCTTTGACTGATCAACAGAACTCTGAAAGTCTTCCACATTAGCACAAATAAAAGAATTGGTCACAAGAGTAATTATATTCAAATAAGTATTAGAAAAATCTTGAGTTTCCAGCTTTTGTCTTCCAGATTATTTCAGTAGGGCATTGTTGGCTTGATATGTTTTCCCATGAAGTCTTTTTGTGTATCATGTGCTGGAGTTCTAAGAATCTTCATCATTTACAGAGAAGAGCGAGGCATGAAGGACAAATGTTCCTTGGATGGTTGGTAGAGGACAAAGGTCTTCTCTTTTGTTTTACAGTCGTTCTGGGGGAGGCCACCAACTTTGTTAAAGCTAGTTTTAAAGTAAAATTTTAACACTTGCTCCAAACAACAAGAGTGACAAGTACTCTAACAGATGAGAAGCCCTTTGATTGTGGCACGTTTTAGTGCAGTGGGGATAGACCAGGGGACTCAACTCCTCATGGCCGTCTTGCGACCCGTTGTTAATGACGCTCCTCAAAGTGTCTTTGCAGTTTGACCTTTCTCTGCAGCTCTATATTCCTTGGGTTTTTGAAGCATGACTCCCTCCACATCTGAGACAGTAAGAGGAAGCTGTGCACCCCGTGGTGCTGTTATCCTGTGCTCACACGGAGCGCAAGCCATCTGGTGGCAGTAAACCAAGAAAAGTCACTGTGAGGTGTTCCCTGGAGCTGGTGAGACGCTTATGGAGATCACCGCTCCTGCAGCGAGAGGCAGCTAAAAATCCTAATGACTGTGCTGCATCTTGTTATTCGGAGCATCTAAAATGTCCCCCAGACGAAGACACAGCACGTTGACTTAAACATTTTTAGAATATTTGAGCAGAAATGTTAAAATGAACAGTCATGAAAAATATGATGGTGAATGTCTTGGTGTTATGTGAATGGAATCGTTTTCCATTGCTTCCATGACAGATGACTGCAAATGTAAGGGCTTAGAACAACACAAGCTTCTTACTTCAGAGTTCTGCACACTGGGAGTCCAGGGGGCTTGGTTGGTCTCTTTGCTTAGAATGTCTCACATCTGAAACCCAGGCATCAGCCATCGAGCTCTTACTGGGAAACTGGGAAGATCCCACGTCCAGGCTCACTCAGGTTGTTGGCCAAATTCAGGACCATGCAGTTGGAGACTGAGGGCCCCGTTTTCTTGTTGGCTGATGGCTAGAGTTGTTGTTAGATTCCATGGGCCATCGTGTTCCCCGCTCATGACCCTCTGCCTTCATCCTGCGATACCACAGTGGTAGTCCTCCTCTTTCATCATTCCTCATCTCTCCTGCTCCCTCTTCAGTCAAGTCTGACTCTTCTGCCCTCCGCTTCCACTTTTAAGGGCTCATGGGATTACATTGAGCCTAGCAGAGTAATCCAAGACCACTTTCATGTTCTTAAGATCATTTCCATCTACAAGGTCCCTTTGTAGCTGTTCCTAGGTTCATATTTGATTCAACCAGGGATCAGGAATCTTTACAATTCTCCAGAATACAATGAAAAACAAAAAGTGAGCTGGGCATGGTGATACACACTTGTAATCCTAATTCTTGGGAGACAGGAGGATCACAGGTTCACAGGCAGCCTCAGCTACTTAACAAGGTTCTGGGCAACTTAGTGAGACTCTGTTTTAAAATAAAGAATAAACTAGGGCTGGGGGTGTAGCTCAGAGGTAGAATGCCCCTGGGTTCAATCCTCAGAACAACAACAAAAAAGAAACACAGAAAGTGCAGATGATAGTGCTCTCTAGAATCTTTGATTGTAGAACATAAAGACTTGGAGCTGCTGTTACTGAATTTTTCATTATTCCCAAGCAACTGCTCAGTTGAAAGACTTGACTGGCACCTC
Organism: Graphiurus murinus; assembly: GCA_004027655.1. Classification (NCBI taxonomy): domain Eukaryota; kingdom Metazoa; phylum Chordata; class Mammalia; order Rodentia; family Gliridae; genus Graphiurus; species Graphiurus murinus. The sequence goes on along the minus strand of PVLC010000212.1, from coordinate 48,097 downwards.
TCTTTATGGAAGAGGACTCCTGATTTCTTTTAATGTTTTCCAGAAATTTCTGCCAGAAATTTTTAACTATATTTCAGAAAACAAAATTAAATATATGTCCTTTCTTTCAAGAAAAAAAAAAAAAGATCAAATAATCTTAGTCTTACTGAATTTCCTATACCTTTTTCTCTGATATGAAATAACAACATAATCTAATTTTTTTAAAGTCTCAAACAAGTTTTTGTTTGTTTTTTTTTAGTTTTAGGTTTTTTTTTTTTTTTTTTTTTTTTTTTTGCCTGTGTGTTACTGGGGATTGAACCCAAGGGCATTCTACCTCAGGTCTACATCCTAAGCCTTATTTTATTTTTTATCTTGAAACAAGGCCATGCTAAATCACCAACACTAGCCTCAACCTGCAATCCTCCTGTCTCAACCTCCCAAGTATTGGGATTATAGGCATGTGCCACTGTGCCTGGTTCACACCATATATTTTTATTCTCAAAGGGTGGACCACAGACATTCTCCACAGTTTTAACCAATCACTGGCTCAAAATTCTATTTGTTTCTATAGTATTCATGTATTCACCTAGCTCGAACTACACAGTCATCTCTGGCCAAGTTATTAGAGTCAGGATTTTCTATCATTTATCAGGTTTTTTTAGCCCAAATAAAAGGATACTAAGTGAGTCCAGGAGATAACAATTAGCAGAAATGAGTATGTTTCTTAGAGATTAAAGGAAAGCTGGTTTTTATTTTTAATCACTCATTTCCAGTTTAAGCTGTTAGATCCAAGAACTATTTTATTAGCATTTTAAGAAATTCTTCTTGCACCAGAAATGCTTTTCTTGCAGTTCTGGAGGCTAGAAGCCTGAGACCACATGTTGGCATGGTGTTGGGATTTTGTGAGTTCTCTTCCAGAGTGCAGACAGCTGACTTTTATGTCTTCACAAGGCAGAGTGAGAATGGGCAGGCTCTCTGGGTCTCTTCATAAGGGATTGGTATCCCATTCCTGAAGGCCCCACCCTTGTAACCTCTAACAATTTTCCAAAGATCCCCAACCCCCTAGAACCATCACACTGAAAGAATTTCAACATAGGAATGGAGTGTAGTTGACACAAACATTGAGTCCATCACAAAGACCAAAATGCAGGGAGCGATGGACACCATCCAGCGCTGGCCTGGAGCTGCAGAGCAGCAGGGCTGTGTGGTTCCTCCTTCCCTCCCTTGTAGCTGCTGATTCCAACCATTTCACACCAGCAGGCTGGGCAAGGGCACTGAGCAGTCGGCTCAGGGGGATTCTTATGGCAGCAGTCCTACTGTGAGCTCCTGGACAGGACACTTGAGGGCTGGCACTTTGCATAGGAGAGGATAAGTCACAAGACCACGTGACAGTCTCCACCTCTGAATATACTTTCAGGGTTTTGGTGGTAGTATTTGGTACTCAGTAAGCTATCAGTGAGTGATCAAAGCAATCATAAAAACAAGAAATATGCCTCAAGGATAACTTACCATCTAGATAGGGGAGCTTTTAAAAAAAAATCACAGGGATTCCCAGCTTTAATAAGTCTTTGAAGTATGCTTTGTTAAAATTTCCTACAAGTAAATAAATTGAAAGATTACACGACTGCATATGGGGAATTAGGTGATGAATTGAAAGCAAAGTTAACAAGGTTGTTTTAATAATCACTATTAATAATCCAGAACATAATGCCAAATCTTGAAAGTCTTCAAACCCACAATCTGACATTTAAAAGGTGGGCAGCCAATTACTGATAATCCCTCAGTAGTCAGTTCTATTCTTCCACTTCTTAGGAGACAGAAGACTTGAAATGCAAGGAATTAGATCACGTCGCTATTGTTCATTATTTATTGAGCCCACAGTGCTTGTTTTCCTGGAAACCACCTGCCTGGCAGAGTGAATACTGCATTTCTATTTTCCAAGCATATTAATATATTACATATATTTTAAAGCTCAGGTTTTGTAACTTCTCATCTGAAATCACACCTCACCTAGTGGATGAGAAATAATTAGGATTAGCAGAAAAAGAAGGACATGCTGGTTTTTCTTCATTTTAGGACTCAATTTGCTTTTGACCCCAGACGTTCTCTTTTCGTTATTGCATTGGTCATTGGCCCATGGCTGGAAAATCAATCGTTCAGCAAACACAGAAATGCTTGTGGCTGCGGTGGCAGTAGCAGGTGCATTAGACAGGAAGCTAGGGTGTCAGATTCAAGGTTGGATATGGGGAGGGGCTTCCAATGTGTGATACGTCCTGAATTTCTGAGCTCACCACAAATATGCCACAGTAAAATTGGGGGGGGGGGCATTAGTGGAATAGAGGGTAGGTGGGCATTCACATAGGGGAAGGACCATGCCATCCCACTCCTAGCTCTAGAAGAGGTCTCTAGAAAACCAAAGTCCAGCGAGTAGCTCACGCCCAAATATGACCAGTTAGGAAACACAGTGAACAGCACTTGAGTGTTTGTGGAGCACAAAGGACCACACGCACAATTAGGTTCACAGTTGATGGTCTTAGCCACACGGCATTCACTCTTTGTTTCCCCTCTGATTTCCTTGTAATTTAGCCCAATGGGAAACTTTTAGCAGACATTTCATAGAGCAGTTAACTCTGTGGCGACCATCAATTTTAATTGGAATCATGTAGCTAAAACCCTAGGTAGTACTTGACAGTACTACCTTTTAACTCGGGTATATCTGGTTCTGCTCTGGGCTTCTCTAGCACAATGTTCCCTGATGCATGGTTAACTCCGGAAGGCATGGACCCAGGCAGTCTTTAAAGAGGGGCAGTGTTTAATAGTCAATGAAAGGGGAGCTCATCCGTCTCTTTCTGGTGGTTTACACGTATGACGGGGCTTGGGGGCGTGGAGGGAGAACACAGTGGTAATGCCTCAAATGCAATATGGCAGCAGGGTTCTGCCATCCCTGGTAGATACCTGGTCCTTGGCCACTGAAGCATTCTCTTCCTGCAGCTCAGCAAAGTAATTACCGAGTCATCATCGTCCTGATTTATAAAGAAATTGCCTTCCTTGGGAGAAGACAGTAAGAAACATAGCATTCCAAACAGCATGACTATGACTATGCTAATCTTTAAAAAAAAAATTAGGGAAACTTATTTCTCTAGAAATTGTTCTGACTTGCCTGTGATGAGGTACCGGCTTTGCACACAAATGTAGAGAAAGAAGTCAAGAGCCCTTCAAGGAAATTCAGCCTACCATTATTCATACCCAACAGAAGTCTAGGGAGGTGTGGCTAATCCTAATAGAATTAATACCGCTGGGTACTTAGGGTTGGTGTTTCAGATAATGTGCTGAGAGTTCACTTAAAATAATGAGGTTGCCCTGCAGAGTTCACTGGAGCAGAGATAGGAAGCCATGCATTTCTCTCCCTTATGATCACAGCCTACCATTTCCTATGCAGACATCAAATGCCAACCGTGGTACTCTCCGTTCATGGAAGCTGGGTAGGTTTGCAGGGACCTCTTCTGGCAGAAGTAGAAGGTATCAACCAAGCTGGGAGGGGGGGGCAGTCTGGACCAGGCTGATAGAGTGGCATTCTTAGGGCTAATGAGATCAGGGATGGGGCAAACCAAAAAGTGAATAAAATGATGTATTGTTGACTTAAAAAATTTGAGTTTTCACATCACATCAAAGTGGCTTACACAGAGGACTATAACGTGCTCCGACTTAACATCCAACAGTAGCATTATGGTTTGGGCTTAGCATGTCCCTTTTCAACCTTATGAACAAGGCAGCCATGTTGAAGGTGGGGGTTGGTCGCTGAGGAGGGGTCACTGGGGACGTAGCCTTGGGGATTATATGTGCTTCCTTCTCCCCTTGTTCTCCCTCTTGCTTCTGGACTCCATGATGTAGGGCAGAGCCATTGTACTCTCCTCTCTCTGCTCCCCACGACATGCCCTGAGCTCTGTAAACTTAACCTGGCCTAACGTGGATAGAATCCTAAACTGTGAACAAATAAATCTTCCTTCCTCTAAGTGTGTGGTCAGGTGTTTTGTATCACAGCAGGAAGAATGCTGACTAAAACAAGCAGCCTGACCTTGCATAGTTGAGGGTGGATGATTTGAGAGCCACCACCTCACCCCCTACACACACAACCCTAGGAAATTTTTTTTTTATTCTGACATAAGTGTCATTGGTCTTGATAAAAAAAAATACAATTATGTGACCATCTAGAAATGCCTTCTTAACACTTGCCTGAGCCCACTACTGACTAGCAGTTTGGGGATGTGGAACATGAAGGGACATATCAGAGCCCACCAACCCTGGATTAAAGCCAGCCATAGCCTCTATTTCCATAGCTGCTAACAGCTTGCCACAAACTTAGTGGTGTCAACCAACACAAATTTGTTATCCCTCAGTAATCATGGGTAGGAAATCCAGACACTGGTGTCACCAATTACAATGAGAGTGTTAGTAGGGCTGTGGATCAGTTCTTATTTACTTCAGGTTGTTGACAGAATCCAGTTCCTTGTGGCTGTAGGACTAAAGCCTCTCCATTATCACTGTCTGTGAACTGAGAGCTGCCTCTGTCTCATCTTTGAGATGAACCAGAACAGGGAGTCGAAAGCTCATGCTTGGGATCTCTCTGACTTCCCCTTCTGTGGCATCTGTCTGACTCCAGCCAGAGAAAGCAGAGAACATTCTCTACTTTTAAGGCTCATGTTATTAAAACCCACAGGGATAATATAGGACCACCTCCCTGTGTTAAGTTCTATAACCTTAATTCCATCTGTAAAGTTCCTTTTTCCATGCAAAGCCCAGAGATGTCTATGCATAGACATCTTTGAGAGGCCAGTATTTGGCAAACCACTCTCTGGTCCAAAGATATACACATTCATCCCATATAATTTCATATTATCCCAGACCCCCTAAAAGCTTCATCCCATTACAGCATTAACTCAAAGTCCAAAAATCTCTTCATCTTAAAAGTCTCAAATTTGACTGGTCTAAACCAGGTGTGGCTGTGTCATCTATTAAGCACAGCCCCTGGAAACAATCCTTGTCCATTTGTGGACCTGTGAACTTGACGACACAAGTTATCTGCTCCCAACACACTATAAGTGGGACAGACATAGCATGGCAGAGACCATCGAGGGCACAATAGGAGGAAATGGAAAGTAACGCAGAGCCACTGGTCCAAGGGAAATCCAGCCCAGCGAGTTCCATTAGGCTCCAAAGTCAATGATTTGTCCTTATCATCCTCACTCTGCACTCTGGCTACAGTATCAGAAAAAGGTGATGCGCCTTTTGAGTGACTTGAACTCACCAAGCAGGTCGGGGGAGACTTGCTTCTGTCTACTTGTGTTTAGTGTCCAAATGTCCCAAGTTTTCAATTATACCATCACTGTAGAGCTACACCAGGCAGGAGGAGACCCTCTGGTGAGGCATTACCTACGCATTATTCATGGCCAGCCACTAGCTGGCTAGATGTCAGGAAGGACTTAGCATTGGTGATATGGCTTAGTAAAGGGACATTAACATGAACCAGACACGGTGTTAGACACAGGGTACTGGCTTAAGATAACAAGCTCAGTAAAAATGGAGAAGTTATTTGCCAAAACTAGCATTTAGAACAGAATGCCACCTCTCCCTGCCAGGTCCTCTCCTCTGTTAAAGCCTACAGTGGCCTGTCAACCCCACCTCTGCACTGGTGTGAGTTCTCTTGGAACTGCCCCTAAGCTTGCACACCCTTCAAATGTGAAACTACATTTAAAAAATAATTTCCACTAAATTCCCATGAAATGCTTTCTTGCTATGAACATATTTATTGCCCTCAATGTCCTTATTTTTTAAGGCACAATGTATGACTTGCTGCTGCATATGTTAAGGAAAATAACCAAAGTCCAGTTTTATAGAATTACAACTTAATGAAAGCATTCTCTGAAACATCTACTTCTGCCTGTGTTCAATTTCTGTTCCATGTCTAGGAGTCACAGCCAAAGGAGATTGTTCCCAAATTCTTCACATTGTTAATTGTAGCTGGTAACATATTTAGTCACATCAAATAGGTATCTATTTACCTTTTGGGGCTATGACATTCTCAAGGTCAAAAGCCAGGTGCTCTAATCTGTTTACCTTAAACTTAGCATTAGGTATAGAACAAAATGGGGGTCCAGCCAAGCTTGATGGTTTTGTTGATCTGAACTGACTTATCTCTGCTAATTCTTTCTTCTTAGACTGGTTCCTCAGGATCCATCTGGAAAATCCCATAATGCCAAATTTTGGCTCAATACTATTTACTATAGTAAAAAAGTTAGTTGTAACCTGGATGCCCATTAGCAGGGTCATTATTCAGAAATTATGAATTATGATTTATTTATATATGGGATACCAAGAGCCATCCAATGACTATGTTACATCTAAAAGTACCAGCATGAAAAGAGGCAGTTGTACATTTTTAAAGGATAAAGGAGGGAGAGAGGGAGGAATTCCAGGTGGAAGAGTCATTGTAGCCTTGGAACTGTAAGGAGTCTCTCCTTTTCCATGGGTGAGAGTCTGGTGGATCTCAACTCTTCCCTAAGGGACCCTGAGCACCCCCAAACTTAGGCCTGGCACCACTGGACATCCATGGTGGATTCTGTCTCCTCCTCCCACTGCCTTGCTGGATTGACACCAAGGCTGTACAAATTATGTGGCTTTTATTTCTGCCTTGTGGAACTGTGTTTCTAAAATCCATCTCAGCTGGGTTTTCTGCTGCCCTCTGAGCAGCCCCGCCCCACCCAGCAAGACCAGTATACGATCTCAAGAACCCTGCTTTGTGCATGGTCTCCCACAGTCTCCATGGCTGGGTTCTGATGATTATCAATTAGGAGATGAGATGAAGAAGTCCAGTGACCAGCCAAGAGATGTGCAAGGTAGGACCAGCAGAGGGACCATAAGCACCCACAGTGAGGCTGGAACCAGCTGTTTGCAGTGTGGCTGGCTTGGTAGGTGATGAGTCCAGAGGATTCCATACCATCAAGGCCAAGGAGCCGGCCAAACAGAAGGGAGAGAGGATACCAGACACACAGAAGAGAAACTAGTCTCGAACTACAGCATAAAAACCCATCCTCCGAACCCAGGCCTGGAAATGGGTATGAACCAGGAATATCTGATATTCCTGATTATCCAGGGTGCAAAATTGTGCATTTCTCTCCAGCGCTCATAACATGCAGTCAACCGTATGAACAACCACAAGAAAGTTCATATTGCAAATTAAACAATTTTACTCTCCACATTATATGCTATCTGCAATTGCTTTTTTGCTTCTTTGAAAACTGAGACTGCCCCATATAGTCCAGGATGAGAGTTGTGTGACTGACGTAAGCTACAGCTAAAAAGCCTGCATTCAGGTTGTTGAACAAATATCTGGTACTTACCCAATAAACATCTCACATGGAGGTAAATCAGTCATGGACTGGACACATCCCTGGCTTCATGAATCCCCGTGTGATGGTGGAACTGAACAATGAGTGATAGCCAACTTGCAATTGGCACCTGCGATGGACATGTCAGGCGCTCACCTGAGTGCTAGATGTATACATCAGGATCGCATGCTGTTGATTAAGATCAAAGCCTCAATCATTCCAATACAAAACCAATGTGATCAATGACAGAGGTTTAAATAGCTAAGAGAGGATGAAGGAAAAGGCTAATTAGGAATAAACTGAGTCCCCCAAATCCCATCCCCTGACTTTATCTGTGGTTTGATCTCCCATATGCTGGCCATCTGCAGCCAATGCATCTTTCATGTGCAATGGTACCATCACTCAGGTGAACATATGGTGTAAGTTCCACCATGGAGCCTCTGACAGTGCTGTGCATCCCATCTGATTCCAGTAGTTGTAGTGAGTGATGGAGGCACAGAGGAACGAAGTGTCCAGTGGTCCTGAAGGTGGGGGAAAGGAAGCAGGTTATCCAGTTGCCTTGGAATAAGAGAGATTGACCTTTTCATTGGAAGATATCTAAGTAAATTGTTTCATCTTTCCCCTGTTAGAGACAATGATTGCAGAATCCACTTTAAGCAGAAGCTTCTGAATGGCCTATCAGCAGACAATCCAATGGAGATTATAAAGATTATTTCTAAGGGTGAGATAGTTTACACACCTTTGTGCTTCTAACAAATAATCTACGGGTATTGAATGCTGTATTTTTGCATAGAGTTTTGCTACACTGATTTCTAGGCAGATGTGGTAATCGCCCTTTCCTGTGGTAGGCAGAAGATGGTTTAAGTACATCCAGAGGGAGGAACTGTGAAGATAGATATCGACTCATCATCATACTTGCTTAGCACCAATGACCAATGCAGACATTACCAGGTTTTATTAATTTATTTATTTTTGTGAGACTGCAAATCGAACCCAGGAGCACTCTATGCCTGAGCTACACCCCCACCCTTTTTTTATTTTGAAACAGGGTCTCACTAAGTTACTGTACCCTAGCCTCAAACCTGCAATCCTCCTGTCTCAGCCTCCAAGGTACTGAAAATTTTCACTTTTAAACAGTGAAGCATGGGGTTAAGATTAATAGTAAATATGTAAAAGCAAAAATTGAGCCAAGTGTGGCAACACACATCTGTAGTCCTAGTACTTGGGAGGCTGAGACAAAAGGACTGCAGGTTTGAGACCAGCAACTTACTGAAACTCTCAAAAACCTAGCAAGACCCTGATTCAAAATGACATTAAAAGGGGGGGGCACTGGGTGGTGGGGTTGCAAACTAGTTCAGCCACTTTGGAGATTAGTGTGGAAATTCCTTGGAAAACTGGGAATGGATGTGCCATATGATCTGGCTGTACCACTCCTGGGTATCTTTCCAAAGAGGTTGAAACCAGAGAACTACAGTAATCTATGCATACTCATGTTCATAGCAGCATAATTTACAATACCTAAATTATGTAACCAACCTAAGCGTGCATCAACAGATGAATGGATTACAAAATTATGGGATATAGCCGGGCGTGGTGGCGCACGCTTGTAATCCCAGCATTCGGGAGGCTGAGACCGGAGGATCCGGGTTCGTGGCCAGCCTCAGCTACCTAGTGAGGCACCCCACAACTTAGTGAGACCCGGTTTCAAAATAAAGAATAAAAAATAGGGCTGGGGGTGTAGCTCAGAGGTAGAATGCCCCTGAGTTCAATCCCCAGTACCGCCAAAAAAAAAAAAAAAAAAAAAAAAATTATGGGATATACACACAATGAAATTCTACTCAGCAATAAAGAAGAACAAAATTTTGTCATTTGCAAGAAAATGGAAAGACCTGGAGAATATTATGTTAAATGAGATTAGCCAACACAAAAAGTGAAGGGACATATGTTTTCTCTAATATGTGCAAGCTAGGGAGTAATTGTGATACAAGAGGGACTCCAGATAATGGAAGAGAAACCTCACTGGAGCCAGGGAGGTGGTCTACGGGAAGGGGAGGGGAAAGACTGAGGTTCATTAATGAAAATAATGCCATCAACTATGTGTGCATATGTGAATATACCAACGTCAATCTCAGTATACTGTATTGGGAAGGGGGGAAACAAGAAAGTGGGGGGAGGGACTACCAAATTCTGTGTGCATGTATGTCACTGTCAACATGAGCTACATTATGAAGTGAGACTATAATGCACCAATAGAAGCATTTTTTTAAAAAAAGGGGGGCTGGGAGTGTGTCTCAGAGATACAGCTCCCTTGGGTTCAATCCCCAGTACCAAAGATAGATAGATAGATAGATAGATAGATAGATAGATAGATAGATAGATAGATAGATAGATAGATAGATTTTTAAAAGCTGTGTTAAAATTGTGGTTTATAATTTATAATGTCCTGTTAACATGGTTATATTTTAATTGCAAGCTAATGTGACTTCACCTTAACTTATTAGTCAAAAGTTCTAAACAACAACAATAAAAAGCTGAGTAGTTATAGTTGAAAATGTGATCTTGATCTTGTGTTTGGAAGGAGAAGGGAGAAAAAAGAAACCTTCACTGCCTTCAAAGCAAAAACCAAAGATCTTCTTAAGGTGTGTTTCGTGCATTCAGGAATGGCTGCTTAAAAATGGAAGCCTGAGTCCAAAGACTTGTAGGAAATTACCACTAACAAAAAAGAGACAAGCACACATTTGTATCCATTTAAGAATAATAGGCATGTGTGTGTATGTTTATGTGCATTTGTGTCTCGTCATTTTCCCTTCTCTGCTGAGAGCTTAGCTTATTAATCTTTTTTGTTTCCCAATATCTGGCACATCTTAATATAATAATCAATTGATAACTTTTTAAGTTTTGAAGGAGACTGGATGATAATTGATTATATACTATAATAAAGAAAAATGCTGGGATTAATATTGACAATGTCTAATGGTGATAAAATTGTTCATTCCTGCTGCTTCCTATGAGTTGGTCCTGCACATTTATTAATTACCAATGAAATGAGGGCTGATCACTGTGAAGTCTATTTGCAAATCAGAAGGCTGCCTCCCACATCATAAAGATCCCCAAAGGAAATACTGAGCTCGTTCATCAAGAAAGGATATACAGGACTTTTCAGATGTGTACATAAGCTATCTCTATGCTGCTTCCATATCTGCATCCCATAATTTTTCATGTTGAAGAACTACCCCACCAAACTACAAAGAGGCACATATAGCCACACATTAACAAGATGGTCTGATGGGGAGTTTGACAAACTTACTCTAACAGTTTCAAAGCTCAACCTGCTAAAAGTTGTTTCAAGGATGGATGGTCTAAAATGTTCTTTGATAAGGACCATCTTTCTTGCTGGGCATGGTGGTGTGTGCCTATAATTCCAGGACTTGGGAGGTTGAGAGGAGGATTGCAGGTTCCAGGACAACCTCAGCAAATAGAGTCATCAACCTAGTGAGACCCTGTTTCATAATAAAAACAAAAAATAGAGCTGGAGATGTAGCTAAGTCAGAAGGCTCCTGGGTTCAATCCCCAGTACCCCCCACCACACACACACACACAAGTAATACTATCATGCTTTTCACCACTTTTGCCATTTTTAACAGAAAATGAGTTTCTCCTCTCACCCACACCCACACCAGGAGTTTTGTCAGAAATACAGGCCACTTGAAGATGGAATTTATAAAATTTTACATACAAAATGCCATCAATATTTGCCTGGTTATATTATCTAAGGAACCAAAGACTTTTATTTATATTTTAAGATCAGCAAATGCCAAAAATCCCAATTTAATTTGAACCATATTTCCTGGTGTTACATTAAAATGCCAATATATTCTATTTTAACACTCCCTATGAAACTTTCTAGGTATCACAGAAAATATTTATGTTCACTAACCTTTTAGCATTAGGCCTATTTTAGTTCATTTTAATTCCTAGAAACAAAACTTGTCCATCCCTGTTCTCCATCTGGCCTGAGGCCACTGCTTTTTCCTCCTTCGGGGGCCTGAGTCTTGCTTCAGCCCCTCCACTCACTAGCTATGTGGCCTTGGACAACCTCTCTAAGGCTCAGTTCCCTCATCCATAAAGTAGAATTGAGCGCAAGAGCAAAAGATATTGAGGAAATGAAGTGAGAAAACACCTGTGTCAGTTACATCAATAGCCCGCAGATTCCTTATATTCTGCTCCAACAGACTGTCCAAGTTCATGGCTTTCCAGCAATCGGCAAAGAACACAGCTTTCCTCCAAGCCAACTCTCCCCAGAAGACTTAGAGCCTAGTTCTCAGCATTTGACTCTCCAAGAAAATGCAAATTATGTGACTCCAACCCAGACTTTTTGAGTCAGACTCCAGGGTGGAGTCCAGCAGTCTATTTTTATCTGCACCACAGGTCATTCTGAGGCTCCTGAAGTTTGAGAACCATTGCCCTACCTGGATCATCCTCTCTTTCCATCTCCTCTCTAAATTCTCCTGATCCTTGTGTACCCTCTATGAAACCATTGCCTCCAGCTTCTCTGCTGGGTTGTCCATAGTTCTGCAGACATCTTCTGCTGGAGCCACATCCTAACCGTAAACAGGAGAGGGAGAAGATCCTCTCAAGAGGTGAGGTGACCAACTGCTGGGGCCCAGCCCTCGGAGGCAGTAGGGCCGGGGGTCCCTCGATAGGTGTGGATTGAGACAAGGTCGTGAGAATACGCTCACACCAAATGCAGTGAAGAAGCGCATCTGTTTTATTGTTTGTCCGTCGCAGTTTTATACTATTTTTTTTTTACAACGAGGCATATAGAACAGGAATTTTTACAGACTTGTTTTTCCAGGAAGACCAGGGCAAAAGAGTAGCTATTTAGATAAACTAGAAAAGCCTGTTTCTAGACTAATGCTTGTAAAAGGTTAATGCACTGGGTTGTCTCAAGGCACTGCTTGTTTTCAGCTAAGAGATCAGTATCTGTCAGGCCACATGTTTCTAAGAGTTTTCCTTTATAATTAATGTAAAAGCAAAACCCAAAGCACCCAAAATTTCCAGAATATAATAATGCAAAGTGGGATATGCCACATATTCCTTTTTTTGGAATCGTCTGCCTTGCAGGACTCCAGCGGACCGAGCCTTGCTCAAGATCAGCTATTAAGGTGCTGTGGCAGCCAGCAGCACCCAAAGGTTCACTTTTGCCTATGAGGTCTTGTTCCTTTTGTCATCTTGAAGAGCTGTGGACCTCCTAGCTCAGCTCAGGCCATGCAATATAGGAAAGAGCCTGGAGCAGCTCTTTCCATGAGAAGCCCCATGGACATCCCCGTGACTGAATTGTCTCACAAATCCTGAGTATATCCTTAGAATAAATTCCTAGAAGTCGACTTCTAGCTGGGCCAAGGTAGGTCTATTTTTGAGGCAGGCGAATTTAGATGGCTAAGGATGTCAGCCAGTTGGAAGCACTGTCTGTGAAGATGCTGCTGACTCTGAAAAGGAGTAGAATCCTTTGAATGAAGACGCCTCTAATTCCCTGGTCGATTGGAAATGATGTGAGCCTTGGGGCTTTCTGAAAGTCTTCTATTCTCAGTAGTCACAAGACTGACAGACTGATCGCATTAGACAATCTTCATTCTCTGTTTCATGAGTTACCATACAGATATCTGTCTTTCTTTTTTTTTTTTTTTTTTTTTTTTTGCAGTATTGGAGATTGAACCCAGGGGAATTCTACCTCCAAACTACACCCCTAGTCCTATTTTTATTCCTTATTTTGAAACAGGGTCTCTCACTAAGTTGTGGTGAGCCTCACCAAGGCTGGCCGTGAACTCGGATCCTGCAGTCTCAGCCTCCCAAGCACTGGGATTACAAGCATGCACCACCACACCCGGCTTGATATCTGTCTCTTCCTGAATCCTAGGACTTATCTTTGAAGCCACCACTAGTCATTAAAGCTATATTCTTGATTAACATTCTATAATGAAAAATAAAAGTGTGCTCTTTAAGTGGGTGAGGGAGGCGGGCCTGGAAGGGCGCAGGCTCCATGGCTACCAGAAGGTCACTGATGCGTCCTTTTGCTTTGTAGGAATGTCAGTTCAGCGGGGGAGGAGGCCCGCAGACGGATGCGAGAGTGTGAAGGCCTCACGGATGCCTTGCTGTACGTGATCCAGGCTGCGCTGGGGAGCAGTGAGATCGACAGCAAGGTTTGTAGTCTTGGCACAGATGATGCGCCTTGGAGAATAAAGACGCTCCGGGGACGGGAGGAGAGCTGGGGAGGTATTCCATGCATTCACTCAGCTCCATCTTGGCTTCCTTGTGCGACTCCAACATGGTTTAGACAGAGCTTCTCCTCGCTGCCTCAGAACTAGCATGTCAACGTTTGAATAGCAATGAGCAGCAGTCCAGGATATCTAAAGTTACTCGGTCCTTAGGTGTTTCTGATAACCGTGCAAAGTTGGGCACATGGCCCATGAGCTTCCAGTGGTATTTTGTAATATCACCTTTCAAAAGAAAAAAAAAAAAAGGATATTAAACCTGCCTGCGATTTGAATAATCCTCTATTCTTCTGTTAGCTTTTGGATAACCATCAAAGGTACTAAGTGGCATTTTAAAATGCCTGCTAGCTGGGTGTGGTGGTACACGTCTGTAATCCCAGGACTTAGGAAGCTGAGACAGGAGGATGGCAGGGTTGAGGCCAGCTCAGCAATTTAGCAAGGTCCTCAGAAACTCAGTACTCAGTGAGACCCTGTTTCAAAATAAAAAATAAAATGAGCCTGGGGGTGTGGTTCAGAGGTAGAATGCCCCTGCGTTCAATCCTCAGTACAATAAATAAGTAAATATGCCTACAAAATCTTTATTTTATTTCATTTTTTTCTTATTTTTGGTGCTGGGGAGTGAACCCAGAGGCATTCTATCTCTGAGCTACACTACTAGCCCTGTTTTATTTTCCATTTGGAAACAGGGTCTTGTTATGTTGCTGAGGCTGGCTTCAAAACTGTCATCCTCCTGTCTCAGCCTCACAGGTACTGGGATTACAAGCATGCATCGCCATGCCCAGCTACCTACAAAATATTTTTTTAAAATGTCAAGATGATAAAACAATGGAGCTGCCAACATGTTATCAATGTTTATTCACCATTTTCCTTTCCAACCCAAAGAGGATTGGGTGGGCTTTGGCAGTGTCCGAGTTATTTTGTTTTGTCTTCATTAAATTAGTTTCAATTCACGTTAAACATAAGTTTGTAATTTCATAATATCCTCATATAAACACAGGCTTTACCGATACTTTCAAAGTAATACAAGACTTTAGTAGATGTGATCCCTTAATACTGGCTTCTGGAGGCCACGCTGACTAGCATTTGGGGCTGAGTAATTCTTTGTTGTAAGGCGTTGAGCGGCATCCCCGGCCTCCACCCACTAGATGGCAGTAGCACCTTCCGCCCCACCCATCCCAGTAGCAAACAAAAGTCTCTCCAGACATGAGCTTTTGGCCCTAGGGAGCCAAATTGGTGCTGGCTGTGGACTTCTGCCTGACCTCATGGTTTTCAATTGCTCATCAGCCATTCCAGTGATGAGTTGGGGTTGAAAACTATGGTTGAAAATCATGCATGGTGGTGCATGCTTGTAATCCCAGCATTTGGGAGGCTGAGACTGGAGGATCTGGGTTCGCGGCCAGCCTCAGCTGCTTAGTGAGGCCCTCCACAACTTAGTGAGACCCTATTTCAAAATAAAGAATAAAAAAATAGGGCTGGGGCTGTAGCTCGGAGGTAGAATGCCCCCAGGTTCCATCCCCAGTACCACAAAAAAAAAAGAAAGAAAATCATGATACAATAATAACATGCTCTGGAGCAGTAATGAATATATCTCCCCAGACCCCATTGCCTCCTCTGAACCTGGATGTCTAACTCCCGTCTCCAGAGTTGGCACTATTTAAAAAGGAATCAGAATCTGGTGTGTATCTTGGATAAGAACCTTCCTTAGTAAAGGAGGTTTGAAATGGACTAATCGTAATGATGCAGTGCAGTTGTAAAATTCACAGAAAGAACAAATAGGGGTGGTTGTATTCCCTTGGTTATGAATCGGCTTTGTGGCTGAGTTAGCCTACCATTTCCCCACATTGACTTCCACATGGCAGTTATGAAGAAATATAGACAATCACCAGCACCTGAGCTTCAGACCTCGAAGATTTGGATCCAAGCTATCTTCCGGGAAGCAGCCCCTTGAGTTCTGGTTCATTCCAGCTATGGACACGGCTTGTCCTCTTACCATTATTACTGACTACACTTACATTCGTTCATTTACCGTGTGTTTCAAATACAGAATATACTATAATCAAGACTTAGGGGCTCCTCCTTTGTAAAAGCCTTCACTATCATTGCCAGGGAAATTAAATCACTAAAAAAGTGACCAGCCACAACGTTCTGAGTATTTAAAGGCCTGTTGACCTCCTAGACACATGATTTTTTTTAAAAAAAAAAAAAAAAGCTCGGGAAAGTGATTTGCTGAGGCAGCAGTGCTGAGCATCTTAACATTCACAGTGGTTAAAAGAGGAGGCGTTGGGAGACTAAGCCTCTTTACCTTGGATGCAAACGAGCTTTAATGCTGTTTGAAAATAACATAAAAGTCAACAGCCTGTGCCTCGGCCAAGTTCCCCTGCCACCAGCTCTGCATGAAGGCAATCTTCAGAAGTAAGGTTTCAGAACCAGCGTGCTCTATGCACCAACATCTTGTTTTTCTGATGTCTTAGCTGATCAGATTTAACATTCTTGGGAAACCTTGGAGGTCATCTAGCTTAATAACCACATTTTCCCCCAAAGAGGAAACTGAAATAATTTTAGAGTTTTCAGGACTAGAAACAAGACCTAGATATCCCTGATGCATAGGAAGGATGGCACCAGTGGACAGTACCACCTCCATCTCCAGCCAGCTGGAGGGCCATCCCAAGTGTCCAGGACTTTGCAACAGGGAGGATAGCCACAGCAGAAGGCCGAGGCTGCTGAAAGGATCAGAGCTGATAAATTACCTAGGAGTGCTTTCTCTGCCCGCTTTGTGCTGTTGAGTTTTAACGTGTTATTATTGTACCCTAATTTTCCACTCAGCCCTCTGCTCGGCCACTTCTGAGCTTTTGAGATGACAAGTTCAAGGAGGGGAAAGCAAGTGCACATTCTTTTTAAGGCCGGAGAAGTTAATGAATGAGAGGGCCTGGATTCCACGCGAGCCCACACTCTGCTCCTGTAATTGGGACCATTTGCAGAATGGGTGACATATGGTAGAGCGCTCTGCAGATGACTTCCAAATTAGCCCTTTCTAATAGAAAGGAAGGAGTCAAAAATGACTCTGGTGACCAAGAGGAAGGCTCAAAGTGCCGTTGACAGCAATGGATGTCACAAGCAAAGCCACCAGCTGCCACACGCCTTCAGCGGGTGCCCTGGGTCTTTTTTCTTTTCTTTTCCCCCATCCCTTTAGAGAAAAACTCTGGAACTGGTAACCTACCCAAAACAAAGCCAGCCTGTCTCCCTCCAAGGAGCAGAATGAGAGACAGGAGTTGGACCTCTGGGGTTGTCTCTGCCTGTCTCCTCCCCCCCCCCTTCTTTCTCTCTCCCTTCTCTCTCTCTCCTCTCTCTTCTCTTTTCTCTCTCTCCACCTTCTCCCAGACCATCTCCCGCAGCTGGTAGATTATAAAGCACGTCTCCCAACAGCAAACTCAGTCCCCCGTAGTTGTCTGTTAAACAGAGGAACCGTGAAGCCACGGGGGAAGATGAACAGCAGGATGGGAGAGAAGTTGATTCTCCCATGTCTTTGATGTAAGAAAAATCAGTTTGAGCCGATTTGAAAATCGTTCTGACTTATGCCATAACATTTTCCCTTCAATGAGAGGCGATTCTGTCTTTCACGCACCATCCTGTGTTTACCTGCTTTCATGCCGGCTGCCTTTTTTGATGCTGAGAGGATGCTTGAAATAGAAAAATCAGGTTGACTTAAAGCCTGTAGGATTAGCTGCCACCAAACCTCAAAAATCCGACAAGAGAGATCTAGAATGGCAAAGGCTCCAGAGATGTCCTGAGGACTGGTGTCTTGGGCGATTTTCACAACACACACACACACATACACACACACACACACACACACACACACACACACACACACACACCACCCCCCTCCCCTCAAGCAAAGGGCACAGGCTGCCTTTTACTGGATTCCAGCCAGCGGAGGGGAGCAGGTCAGGCCTGGTGACTCCCACCAGCCCCACCCTAAGTCTGGACTAAGGAGGAGTCGCAGCATGGTCCCTGGGCCACCCAGACTTCAGTAAATTGGGGGGGACAGCCACAGAGATGTCTGAAAATGGTAGCCAAGAGGTGGTGTGATTTTTTTTTTATTATTATTGGTGCATTGTAATCATACACCTTTGTTAGGTACCAGCTGGTAGAGGCATACATGCCCACATCTCTCATTTAACCCTTCTTCAATTCCCACCCCTTTCCCTCCCCCTCCTTCCTTGTCAAGTTCAGTTTAGTGATTGGCTTTGATATGTTTGTGAAAAAAATTGTATGCTCTCCCTAATGTGTGGAAGCTAGGGAGAAAGTAGATCATAAGAGGGACTCTAGACGAAGAGGGAGAAACCTTAGATGAGCAAAGAAGGTGACTTAACTGAAGGTGATGGGGGAGCACTGTAATGAACATGGTGTGATTTTTAAAATAAAACTTAGCTGGGTACAGTGCTGGACCCCTGTGATCCCAGTACTTGGGAGACTGAGATTGAGGGATCACAGGTTCCAGAACAGCACACAGTAACTTAGTGAGACCCTGTTACCAAAATTAAAAGGGCTGGGGGTGTAGCTCAGAGGTAGAATGCCCTTGGGTTCAATCCTCAGTACTGAAAAAAAAAATAGCTCTTCCTCTACCCCCATTATTTTGTCTTTTTAAAGAATTGAGTATTTTATTTCTGCCTTCTCTAGGTACCTCAAGTCCAAAACAAAGGTCAAACAGCCAGCTGTGCCTTAACCAGAAAACTTTGTCTGCAGAGGGTCAGGGTATAAACATCCCAGCCTTGGCAGGCCTTGTGACCTCTGTCACAACTATTTAATTCTGCTGTAGTGGCATGGCAGCAGTTGTGGATAATCGTAAACATGTGCGTATGATGGGTTCCAGTGATACCTTGTGCACAAGCTGCAGGCTGACTCTGGCCCGACCCCTCCTCTCAACTGGTCAGCAGTATTAGAACTGTATCTTTCCAAATCCACACTTCACTTCTGATGGTAACTGCAAATTCTTTCTCAGCAGACCCTGTGCTGAGAGCTTCCTCTGAAAGTTCATTTAACCCTCATAGTAGCTCTGAGAAGCACAGAGGGGGTTACCACTTTGCGCCACACCATACAGCACATGAAAAGACAGAGCTGGGACTGGAATCCCAGCCAAGCTGACCAGCCCTGGGTCCTGTGCTCTGGATCTCCAAGATGTGCTATCTTCCAGCATGGTTAATGATAGGATCCCTTGTCTAACATTTCCTGCATTGTTAGTCTTAGACTAAGGCATTCTTGGTCTTTCATGCTGCATTAGTATCTGATTGTTGCTATAACAAATGAACACAGTTTGGTGGCTGGAAAAAAAAAAAACCCTCACATATTTATTATCTTATAGTTTTAGAGATCAAGGGTTCAAAACGGTTCCCACTGGGCTAAAATCAGAGTGTTAGCAGGGCTGGACTCTTCTGGAAGTCCCAGGGGAGAATCTGCTTCCTTCCCAATCCCCACTTCTAAAGGCCCCCACGTCCGGTGTCCTGTGGCCCCTTCCTCAATCTGCAGAGCCAGTGGTGAATCCACATTCTTACCACATCACACCCCCTGCAGCTGACTCCTCTGCCTCCCTTTTTCATTGGTAGAACCTTGGTGGTTACACAGGCCGCTTGATAAAGAAGACAAACTCTCACCCATGATCACTGTCAAATCAGCCCATTAGCAACCTTAGCCCCCTCTTCCCCCCACACACACCTAACACCCTGCCAGGCCCCACTGACTAGGAGGTGGACATTTGGAGCTTTCTTCTGCCCACTTTAGCACACATTAGCCCTCCTGACCCACATGGCTATCGGCCAGGGGATCCTATTGTGACCTTCGTACAGACAAGGAGATTGAGTCCTGGAGACAGCAAAGATGTCGTCTGAAGTCACAGAGCTAAAGTGTGGAGGAGACCTGGGGCGCTGCAGGCCTTCAGCTCCATAGCATGTGCCCCTAACCATGGCTGAACCCCTTTGCCAGGAAAATAGGAAGGCCACCATCTTGGAAGTCAATAGCATGAAAACATCTTTGCCTCCAAGTGACCGACCACAGCACCTCGCTCTCCTGGGACTGTCCTGGCTCTTGTCCATTGCTCCTTTGACACCAGAAGTGTGCCGGCCAGGTAGATGGCACGTGTTAGTGTCACCAAATCTAATGTCTGACCCCTTATCCCTTGGGCCCCCAAACCCAAGCAGGAGTTGTCTGAACTGGGGAACATTTGAGATTGCTTATGCCTCTAAAGTCCTCCCCTGTCACAATGAATTTCAATCCACAATGACAGATGTTGACAGAAGTAGCTGTTGTTGATACATAGTTTCCTGGGTGGGGAGAAATGCTCAGGCCCCTCTAAATTCTCTCCACCGAGGCTGTTAGGAGAGCCCTGGGCAGTGGTGGCTGCCCACATTCAAAGAGACGTGCATCCGTGTCAATTTCGTGACTTTTCCAGGGTGGAGCAGAGTGCTGGTGAGTCCTCGCTCATTCCTCTTCTGTTTCCCCTTTTTCTTTTTTCTTTGGGTCTGCAGACCGTTGAAAACTGTGTGTGCATCTTAAGGAACCTCTCCTACCGGCTGGCGGCAGAAACGTCTCAGGGACAGCACATGGGCACCGATGAGCTGGACGGGCTGCTCTGCGGGGAGACCAACGGCAAGGACGCCGAGAGCTCCGGGTGCTGGGGCAAGAAAAAGAAGAAAAAGAAATCCCAGGACCAGGTGATGCTGGAAACCCACAGCTGCATGCCCGTCACCCCTTCCCGCGTCACTGCGTTAAATGCTTCGTCTGTCTCTGTAGATGCCGGGCGGGCTCTGCACTGTGCGGTAAAATCACTAACACACCTGCAGGGTGCGCCTGTGGGGATTTCACAGCTGGGATGGTACAGGGTAAATAGGAAGAAATTTCTAAATAAGAAAAAAGCCATCCAAGTACCAGGCAAGCTGTAGCTTCCCAGCTCGGAGAGGGCAAGTATGCCCAGGCACTGACCCTTCAATGCATTGATTAATAGTTTACACGTGTATTGAGGTGTTTCTCGGGGCAAGGCTGGTTGCCCTGCAGGTACCCAGGATACAATGAATAGAAGTGGTGTAAGAAGAGACGCTGACTAGGTAGGCGCGCAATCCACTGGGCATTTTATTCCAGGTTCGGAAATGTTTGGCTATGCGGTCTTGCATTTACCTTTGGAAGTCGGGGGGTTACCGTCCGAGGATTCCCAGCCCTTCCAACAGGATGACCTCAGAAATCTGGCTGTGGGGGAAGATCTAGATCAACTCAGAACACTGTGAGGCTGGAAAGGGAGGCCATTTTCAGAGCAGAATGGCCTTTAGCTTGAGCAGCTGCGGGGAGGTTCTCCTGCAATGAGGTGAAGGCCAATAGGTGCCGATAGGTGCCGATAGGTGCATGAGAACAGCCTCCACTCATCCCCAGGGCCTCTGGGAGGTGGGGAAGGAGCTACCCACCCCGCTGCCAGCCCAAATCCCACCACCCAACACTGAGGTCTTGCATCCAACGTCCCCCAAATCCTACAGTCACACATCCATGTCCGATCCCAGACACTGAGGTCATGTCCAGCTTTTCCGGGACACTGTGGTCATACACCTAGCAGCTGAGGGTCGTGCCAACTCAGGATCCCACTGGCCTGGGAGGTAGAGCCCTGAGAAAGAGGTGCGGAACCCACAACACTCACCAGGTGGTGAATGCAAGATAAATATGCAAATGGCTTCCTTTCAATCACAGCTCAGTGTTTTCTAATCTAGTTGAGAAATGGTTTATTACTGGTAAATGTTAAAGAAAAAGTCTTACTTATTTTATTTATTTATTTATTTATTTATTTATTTATTTATTTATTTATGTGTGTGTGTGCGCGCACGCGCGTGCATGAGTGCCAAAGAGATTGCCTTATTTACCGGCCACCGGCTGGCCAGGATGAGCAGCCTAAAGGCTGTCCCATGGAATTTTGGTGTAGGCCAGTTTTATACCCTTTGGTTACAGAGTTGCGGGTATGGAAAATCATTGCATTGTTTTACAAATCAGGTACTTAGGACACACAGCTTATCTTACTTAGAAAGCTAATAACAGTTAACTTTCCTTTTTACATACTGGTTTAGTTCCTGTTTGCCCCTCAAACCTTTAGTCAAAGAGGGCCAGGAGAACTTGCCTAAGACTTGTACCAAAAAATGGATACATGCTTTTTCAATTCCCCAGTGGTTTTTATTGCTGAGTCAAATCATGGACTCATCATATACAGGAAAGAGATTATATTGTCACCTAATAACTAGTACCTTGACTGCATTTACTCTTTTTCTGATATAAGCCACTAGGCAATTTATGATGCAGGGCCCCACAGTTATAGTAAGGGGCCTGTGTGACAGTAGTCAGGGTAGTCAGCCAGAGAAATCCGGAAAATGGTGACTAATACCCAATCACTGGGCTTGTGATGGCACCTTTTTTAAGGTTGTTTTTAACTAAAGCTAAGCTTTTTCTAATAACTCCTGATTTATTAGCCTAAAAACAGCATGTTTTTCTAAGGTCATGCACAACCTCCTTGTTTTATGAACAGCAAATCTAACCCTCTTTTATTTTGTAAGATCACTTTAGCAAGGGAATCTATCTGCTCCTCCAAACGGGAGATGAAGTTTTAAATGCCCTAGGTCAGCATCTCGACTCCTTAAAGTTTTTATCCCCTATTACTTATTTATTTATTTTGATACTGGGGATTGAACCCAGGGGCATTCTACCTCTGAGATACACCTCCATCCCTATTTTATTTTTATTTTGTCTCGCTAAGTTGTGGAGGGTCTCACTAAATTGCTTAGGCTACCTTCGAACCTGTGATCCTCCCATCCTAGTACTGGAATTACATTCATGGACGATCATGCCCAGCTGAAAAAGTTTCATTTAGAATCAGGATTGATGGGGATGCAGCCTTCTATCTACTTCCTGAGCGCTCCTTGAATGCATCAATGTTAGCATCGTTTCTTTCAGTTCCAATTCTCTAGCTGTTGGCAGCCTCTGCCGTCTGCTCCGTGCTTCCCACAACTGGATCTGCGTGCTCAGCTTGTACACACCTGCACTGCGGGGAGGCATGTCCCTTGCCTCTAATGCTGACCCTTCCCCTCAGGACTAACATCCACCCCACTTTTTCTCCTGTCATGAGTCAGAGCTCTGTGCCTCTCACCCTGTCTCTGAATGGAAGGAGCCTTTAAAGGATTGAGCTGTGATTCTTAACTCAGCCATGTAAGCCCACTCACCGGGCGACGCAGGGGACAGCTGGCTGGTGTTGACTGGACACCTCCTAAACTGCGTCCTTTGGTTTTGTACTTGGTACCTAATGAAGCCATACTAGTATAGTTCTGAGGATTCACTTCCAAATCAACTAAAACATGGCCTAGCAAAGGTACAATGGATTCTTTTTATAGTTTCTTCGTACTGTACTCTGTTCCACCGGGCTCAGTCTCCAGACTGGTTTCTCCTGGATAAGTGAGCCACACCATAGAGGTTCATAGGAGGAATGCAGCTAGGCAGGAAGGTGTTGCTCCCCCCACCTGCCCAGTGATGACAAGACCAAAACACTCAATCTCTTGCAAGAGCCCCAGGCAATGCTGCAAGGTAAATTAAGGAAATTGCATTAATACAGCATTAGCCTTGGCTAAAGAAACTTTCAACTGAGACTGAACTCGCCCCTGTCTCAGGGTTTTATCTCTAGCACTGGAGTTGTTTTGACCCTGTGCCTGCCATTGGTATCTTATTTGGTAGGATTCTGATTCTAACATTGAACCCTTCCCCAACTCTGCCATGACGCCCTTGTGTGGATTGAAATCCTTCAGTGACAAAGGGGACTAGGAATTGATGGGGTCCTGAAAAACAAGCAGGTGATGGGAAGGAACATTCGTGGACCTCATTCCATGAGCCCTGGGGGTGAGTGACTTTGCTGGCTTAGAATGATGTCCTTGGAATTCTACTCTATAACGTTGACATTCCCTTTACTAAGTCGAGTATGATAAAGCCCTTGATATAAGTTTATGATTTTTGCCAAAAATTTAAATGAAAACTTGTGAGGTTTACTTGTCCCATTCTTCTTACAATATTTAGAAAAATAATATTTCTTTAAGAAAGTTTTGCTGAAACTCCTGTAAGTTAAAATTCAATGGAATATCATTTATTAAGAAGCTGCGACATTATGATTTAAACCAAACAATAGTGTTTTTCTTATTAAAAGGCTTTTTAACATGCTGTAAATTAATACAAAACTATTTTTAAGTGCCAGAAGATCCAATATAAAGCTTAATGAGGATGTAAAACAGACAACAGCATGCTTGTTTGAAACACCACTTAGTGTGTTTTATCAAGTTAATGTAGTTTGACTATAAAAGTAAAAACTATCTTGCTTTAAAGATTGATGGAAAGGAGGCAAAGCCAGGAATCTTGGAGACAGAGAGGGGAATGAAGATGTAACCTAAGCTTAAATGAAGGAGAGGAATGGGAGGACACCATAGAATCTTGCAGGCCACTGGGCAGAGGGGCCTGGGCCTCCATTCCGGAAGTGGAGAGAGGGAACTGAATCTGGTGGCGCCACCTGCTGGGGGAAGTTGACATGGAGGACAGCCTGGCGTCTCCGCAGGGAAAAAGCAGTGGTTTCCCCTGAGCAGTTCCTATAGGGCTTTGCCTGTGGGTTGTGCAGGTCACCATTTCAACACAGGAATGAAAGGCTGGCTTCTCTCAGGGTGAGGAGCCAAGCCCTGGATGCATGATTATGTACAAGTTGCAGCAAGATGGGCCGTGGGGGCATCCCCAGGCCTCTCTAGGACAAAGCGTCTCCATCTTTGCTAACACCTGAACAGCAGGTTACCTTCAGGGACTAGAAACTAACTTAACTTGCTTAGAAGCTTCCAGAGAGTTCTATGCCTACAGCCTTAAAGATGGTTGGATATCATCTGTCCTTGGGACTTTCTACTGTGATTAGAGAAAATATATAATACAAATGTAGTGATTAGAGAAAACATAATACACATTTAGAAAGCAATACAAAAACATTTGTGAATACGGATATAGAAATATAAATAGATATAGATGCACATAAAATCTGGCCAATTGTGTAATTAGGTATCATATGCAAATATAAAACACACATGTACAAAACGGATGTGCTTCTGAAAGAGTATAATAACATCAACGAGAAGATGGTTATTTAGTACTTAGGCATTTACCAATTTTCCACAATGGACATTATATTTGTAATCTTTTTAAATGCCATTTGAAAAGTGATACTCAAAGAGACACTACTAAGTGGCTAAGTTGATGTGTGCTTGTAAAAATGCATTACCTTATTTTCCTCCTTAATTGAAGATACCTCAGAGAAAGACAGAAGGGACACTGTAAAAATGAAATGTTATTTATCCCCAACACACACTTCCCAGGACAGAGGAGCCAAATATAGTAATAGGGAGCAAGGAGACAAACTAGTAACTGGTTTAATTCTGGCTCTGGAGCTTGTTCTATCCCAGAAACTGGTGTTGACTCTTACATTTGCCAGTGGTATTCTGGGCCTTAGAAAAGTAGTGTCCTATTCTGCAGGTTAGACTGAGTTATAAGGAGCATCTCAGAAACATTTTGCTTCAGATCCTTGATTGGGATCATTCAAGAAAACAGGATACAAAGATATGTTGCTTTCATGCTGTTCTATCAAGACATGGTGGTGACTGAAACATAGTGGAAACTTCTGACTTGAGCCAAAAAGGTGCTAGTCCTTTTAGGGGGCAAAACTCCCCCAAAGCAGGCTACATGTCTGATGCCAAGATGGCAACCTCTCCTGGCAGGGTTCTCCCTGCCCTGCAGAATGGCCTTGGGGACAGCAGCCTGTCATCTCAGGGTAGGGGACAACCTGGAAATTCAGGTCTAAGAAAATAGGAGACAAAACTAATGTTTTTACTTTTTAACCTTTTGTAGATATAATCTTTTTTTTTTCTTTTTTAGTTTAGGGGATGGCCAAGGATACTGTGATATGCCCCTGGGGTGGGTATTGCTCTGGCACAGTTGAGAGGTGACAGAGCACTGTCCTCTCACAGGCTGTCACCCAGAGCAATCCTGGGTCTTCAAGATCCACTCAGTGTGAGCTTGACTGTGAACAGGAAACCTGCTAATAGAAAAAAAATAAACAAGTTTGACCTCAAAACCTCTCCCCTTCTTGCTTAGCAAGCACTGGAAATTTTCTAGGTCAAATATATATGTGTATTTTACAAGATGTTAACTTGTAACATGCGTGAACAGCTTTAGATAGCATGAAATCCCATCCACTGCAAAGCTTCCTTGAATTTTCAGGATTTTGACATTGGGTTCCACTTCTCTGTGTCATAAGGATCCTATCGGCCTAAAAAATGAAACACTGAGACTATTTAGCATCATATATATGTATGTATGTGTGTGTGTATGTATGTATGTATGTATGTATGTATTCTCATGGGTGAGGGCACAGATTACCAGAATCCAAACATGATTCAGATCCCATATTTTTGTGTTACAATTTCTCTCATGATCATCTTTGTTTAACAATTTAGTGCACTAAATTGTAGTCAAGAGATACTATTTTAGTAGTCAAGAGATACTGTTTTGCTCTTTTTAAGAACCACTTTCTAGCTGGGCGTGGTGGCGCACGCTTGTAATCCCAGCATTTGGGAGGGAGACCAGAGGATCCGGGTTTGTGGCCAGCCTCAGCTACCTAGTGAGGCATTCTGCAACTTAGTGAGACTCAGTTTCAAAATAAAAAGAATAAAAAGGGCTGGGGTATAGCTCGGAGGTACAATGCCCCTGAGTTCAATCCCCAGTACCACACACACACAAAAAAAAGAACCACTTTCTTGGGTTGTAGATGCATCAAAGCATCCCTAGAGAAGCAATACTTTTGATCATGCCGAGTTCTGAAGATGTTAACTTGTAACATGCGTGAACAGCTTTAGATACCATGAAATCTCATCCGCTGCAGAGTTTCCTTAGGTTTTCAGGACTTTGACCTTGGGTACCACTTCTCTGTGTCATGAGGATGCTACTGGCCTAAAAATGAGACACTAAGGCGATGAAGGTTATGATGAGTTAAAATCAGCACATTGGAGACTTGAAATTTACATAACACCTTCTCCTTGTTTCAGATAAAATAGATGTTAATTATAAACATAAATACATTTGGCCCTTCATATCGAAGGATGAATCTTCATGGATTCAACCAACTACAGATGGAAAATAATTGAGAGAAAAAATCGTATCTGTACTGACTATGTTCATTTCCCTTGTCATTATTCCCTACCAATACAGTATAACAACCATTTACATAGTGCTTACACTGCATTTGATATTACAAGTAATCTAGAAATTATTTGAAGTATAATGGAAAGTTTTGCATTGGTTATGTGCCAGTGCTAAGCCATTTTTTATAAAGCGCCTGAGCATCTATGGATTTTGGTATCTGCTGACAGTCCTGGAACCCATCCCCTGCAGGTACCAAGGACTGACTGTGTATACACACATCACATGTAAATAATATGTAAAATAGCAGTAAGCACAAGAAGAAAATAATATACATACCTTCACCATCCTCCTTCTATAAAAATTCACAATTATAATTTACACCTGGGCATATATCTTTTGGGGTCTTTTTCAATCACATTTATTCATTCCTTTGTTTAACCCTTCGGAATGCAATCCATTATCTTAGTGGAAGATAAGCATTTCTTCCACTAATGCAGACTTCTGCTCTACAGAGACATCAGAGGCAAGCACCTTGTACCCTATGGTGCCCTTATCTATAGGATGCCGCCCTCCACCTCTGGTCCAAAATGGCTCTTCACCTCCACAGTCCAGGGACAGATGGGGGAAAAGAAGACAGGAGTGCATGCCCGACCCAGAGTTGCACGCATCACTGTTGCTGACATCCATGTGGCCTGTGCTGTTTTACAGTAGCACTGGGGCTGCAGGGGACTCTGGGAAGTGTAGTCATTTTGTGCAACAACTAGGACCCTATGCTTATGGCCTTAAGCATTTTCTTCTGTCTTTTCTTTTTTTTTTTTTTTTTTATTTGTGTGTGTTACTGGAGATTGAACCCAGAGGCATTCTACCTCCCAACTATACCCCCAGTTCTCCCTCTTTTTTTTGAAACAAGTTTTTATGTTAGGTTTTCTGAGAGTCTTACTATATTGCTGAGGCTGTCCTCGAACCTGTAATCCTCCTCTCAGCCTCGCAAGTACTGGGATTACAAGCATGTGCCACCATGCCTGGCTGAGCATTTTTTTAATAAAGAGAAAAGGGGTACAGAGGCATAAAACCCCTGTGTCTTGTGAGAGGAGTATATACCCCTGAAATTGTTTAGCATTTTTTTGCACGTGGTAATATTAATGAAATATTTGTTTGTTTTATTGTTTGCAAATTCCCTGCAAGTAGCACAGCCCCCTCTCACTCCCAGGGGGCCACTCCACCACCCCTTGGCCCACCTCGGAAGGGGAGAATGGTGGGTGCCTGTGCTGGTGGAAATTGGCTGTTCCCTAGCAGTTTATCACTGACACAGCATGACCTTTCCTCACCAGCAAATTGCTCTTCATACTGCAAAGCTGAAGAGCTCCAGAGAATTCCATTGTAGAGAGGACCATAATGTGGTGAACCAATCCTTCTGTAGAAAAGTAGACTGCTTCCAAATGTTCACCAAGGTAAACTGTAAACTGTAATAAATATCTGTGTAGTTGAACCTCACCTAACTCCTTAATTGTGTCTTGAGGATACATTCTTCAAAATGAAATCTCTCGACCAGATGAATGTGTCTAAGGCTTTGGATACACAAACCAAAATTTATCCTAACCGCCCTGCCAGTGACAGTGTAAGTGTACGGATTTGATTTTTTTTTTTATTGTCACTTTATTTTTTTTATTGTCACTTCCTAATATCATGAGTTGTTTTTCCAGAGAGTTTTCTTTTTCTCATTAGTAGCCATACTTTTTTTTCTTCTCCTTGCTTAATACCATTTCCTTTCTAGCCATCTGCCTCTTGGGACTTCCTCTCGCTCCTCATGGCCGCTTCAGGTCTAGTCTGTCTGCTCTCTTTCGCTCCCACCATATCCTAGGAGCTCGCTGACTCAAGAAGTGCTATTTTATGTCCGGAAAGCAACAAAGCATGCACCTGCAAAGATCCGCTGCACATTCCAATGCAGCCACCCTCTTTTGCTGGTGTCCATGAATTAACTTTCTGTCCTCCTCCTTCCTCACCTCCAATAGCACCTGAAAATGCTACTCATTGAATTTGGTGAGCTTCAAAGTCTGTCTCAGATGTCCCATTGAGTTGTCTTAATTACTTTTTACACCTGGTACTCCATGCCCACAGGACTCTGTAGACTCCTAGACCAGGTTTCTCAGCTTTGGCACTGAAGGAATTTGGGGCTGGAGAATCCTCTGCTGTGGGGCTGCCCCTTGCATTGGAGTGTGTTTATCAGCAGCCCAGGGTTCCACCCTCGGGATGCCAGCAGCACCTCCTCAGTGACTCTGACAACCGAAAATCTCTGTAAACATTGCCAGTTGTCCCTTTGAGCAGTATAGTTGTCCTGGTGAAGTCCAATGTACTTGACTGTCTTATATTTATTTTTTCGTACTGGGGGTTGAACCCACGGTCTCATGTTTGCTAGACAAGTGCTCTACCACTGCACCACATCCCAAACTCTAGACTCTCTTTTGAGGGATGAATCACCAAACAACAAAGACCACAGGGTCATCCGAAGGATGCTGGCATGTCATGGACAGAGTCCCTTTAGAAAGCAGGTCACAGGGAGTGCTGCGGCCATGTCTCCCCAAATCAAGATGGGAAGTTAAGAGCAGAGGGAATTCCACATGGGCAGTAGTGCTGTTCCAGCTGGTTCCATCTCAGTGACTTGGAGAAGGGACAGGTAACTCCAGTGACACTGAGCAGCCTCAGCAGAAGTCCTCTGTGGACACAGCACCTTAGCCAGCCTTCCTCCTGCATCTTCCCGAGGGACGTGTGCCCACCAGGACCCCTGGCTCTACATATGGATAGTGAGGTGAATCGGGAGGCAGCCTTGAATGTCTATTGCTCTGGTGCTTGGAAAACACCCTGTCCTGCCTCTTCTTTAGTAGAGGATTCTAATTTCTCAAATGGAAAACCCTTCCCATCTTCTGCAGGGAAAGCTTGGAGGTGACACAGCGCCACACAAACAGAGCTGATTAGCCATCAACTCTGCTTCCTCTGCACGGTCACAGCCTCATCTGGAGCCAGTGCTTAGGGAAGCTCACATACCTAAGTGACCCTTTTCTTTGGAACTCCCAAGAATTAACTGGTTGCTGACATTCTTTAACCAATATTAGTTGAACAGTCATAAATTTTAAGGCAGTGAAAACCCTCCTGATCATGCTATTTAAGTGAGGCACTATTTCAGGTGCTAAAACAATCTATTCGTTTGCTCAGTGATCTCCTGTCAACACAATCCTCCATATTCATCCATTAGTTTGCTGCCATCCTGTCCCAACAGCACTTCATGGGAAAAAAGCTCATGGGGTCCATCCCTGGATTCCTGGAGAAGATCGTGTGAAGTGAGATTAGCTAGTCACAGAAAGTGAAGGGTCCTGTGTTTTCTCTCATATGCAGAAGCTAGGGAGTAATCTGGATACAAGAGGGACTTTAGATGAAAGAGGAGAAACCCCAGTGGAGTGATGGAGGGGGGTCTAGGGAGGGTGGTGGGACAGGAGACTTAATGAAGGAAACATTTCCATTGACATTATACACATATGTGAAATGACCAATACCAATCTCAATGCCATGGTATGGGGGAGGGGAGAGGGTGGGGGAGGGGCAGAAGCTCACCAACTGCTGTGTGCATGTAAGTCCCTGTCATTCTGAAGTACATTATGATGCGAGACTACAATGTACCAATAAAAGAATATAAAAAAGAAAGCTTGAGGGTAGCTAGAAGCTTCTCTAACATGAAATTTTCTTAGTGTTTGCTGTATTACACATCAAGCAATCTCAAATTCTGGTTATAACCTACTTAATCCTTAGCTTCATAAACTCTAAATAGATGTGTAAAATCCTAAATTCCTATAAACAGGACAATTAATTAGAGGAGTTTAACCCTAGACATATATTCTTCGGTATTTTCCCGGTTTAACAGCCTGTGAATGGCTCGCACAAAGTATTACTTTAACATTGAAGTGACAGATTTAAGAATCAAGAGGGCTAGAACATTTGTAAATTTTATTTTGTAAAAAGTAATTAACGTGTTGCACAAAATTGCAGAATACATATTTAACTCTTCAGCCTGAGAAGTAAAACCAGGAAGAAAAAGGGATACTTTCACTAGAATTTTCCCCCTGACTGGAATAAGATGAAACCCAGCAAAAAGTGTTCTTAAAACCACCAATGCCAACTGGACGTGGTAGTGCACACCTATAATTCCAGTATGTGGGAGGCTGAGACAGGAGGATCACAGGTTCAAGGCCAGCCTCAGCAACTTAGTGAGACCCTCAGCCATTTAGTGAGACTCTGCTTAAAACAAAAAAAAAAAATTAAGGCTAGGAGTGTAGCTCAGAGGTAGAATGCCCCTGGGTTCAAATCCCAGTACCAAAAACCAAAAAAGCCAGTATCACCAACAAAAAGGAAACCCACAAATGCCTTTCTCTTCATCTTTTGCTTTCCTTTTATCTATTCTGCTTGATTTTTAACTGCAACCTTCAAATGAGATATACAGACACACAACCATATAAAAGTGTGAGCATGTATAGATGTTTGACAACTTCATAATAATACAGATAATATAATAAAAAATATTCTACTGACACTGCCCCTCTTGGTTTCCTGAAAAGACATGGTTTCTTTAGCTGCATCCTTTCTTTATAATGACATAAAAAGTTCTTTCTTCTGATTCCATTACATTTTACTTCTGTGTGTCTGTGTATGTGTGTGTGTGTGTGTGTGTGTGTGTGTGTGTGTGTGTACAATTTCATATTTCCAACTCTTAAAGAATTTTCAGTTCTATGATCTCACAATAGAATGAAGAACAAACCTTAGATGAGCAAAGAAGTTGACTTAACTGAAGGTGATGATGGGGCGACACCCTAATGCACAGGATGCACTTTCACAAACATATCAAAGTCAACAACTAAACTGAACTTGAGAAGGAGGGAGGGCGACGGAACGGGGCGGGAATTGGGGAAGGGTTAAATGAGAAATGGGTGCATGTATGCCTTTACCCAGTAGCAGTTGGCCTGTGCAAAACAGTTTCGTCTGCATCAGTCTGATCAGAACCTCACCATTGCTGTACTGCCACGAGGATGTTGCTTAACTAGACAAACCACATCACATATGTCATTACCATCCTTAAAGATTCTTCTAATCTAGTTGGGCATGGTGACTCACACCTATAATCCCAGTATTTAAGAGGCCAAGACAGGAGGATCGCAGGTTTGAGGCTGTCCTCTGCCACTTAGCAAGACCCTCGGAAAATTAGTAAGACCCTGTTTTAAAATGAAAAAAAAAGGGGGGGGTGCTGAGGTTGTAACTCAGAAGTAGAGCACACTTGGATTCAATCCCCAGTACCACCACCAAAAAAAAAGAAAAAGAAACTTCCAATCATTGTTTTTGATGAACACATCCTTTTGAATTGATGCTTTCCCCCCTATTAACTCAATGAAAGTTTGAATAAAGTACCCAGCTGAAGGTCAGATATATTGACTGGCTTTGAACTAGTGCTTTTCTTCAGCATTAGCCTGCTAGGGTGCCATCAGCGTTCTGAAATAGCAAAGGATCCCCTTTAAACTCCATCTCTAGTTGCCATCAAAGATTAGCTACATCCGCATCCGTTGCGCTTTTATTTCCTTCAGAGTCTCTCTGTAGCCATTAAGAAGCAATTGTAATAAAAGGTATTTAAGAGGCCCATAGATGACATGTCAGAGGGGAGGAAATTGTCCTCTGCCTTCCCCACTTATCCTGCTGTATATGCACCAAACTTAGAAAAGGTGAACAAGACACAACCCAGCAAAAGAGAAGGCAGCTGCCTTCCCCACAGCCCATACTTCAACCGCCATGTTGTGCAAGGAGCGTGCAAATCCTCCTGTCTACCTCCTGCCACCATGTCGGATCTTCCGTGATAGGAAGATCTCATCCTTGCACAGGTGAAATTTCATATTCTGATTTCTTCTGGGTATTATCAGATCTTTATGTGAAAATGATTGCCTGAGATGGTGAAGGAGATGACAAAGTAGAAAATGAAACAAACAAGATGAAGTCTTTTTCTCTTTCCTGTCACATCAGGTTCCTTTGAGAAGCCAGTATTGCTATCACTTCCTTATCCACACTGACAAAGCTACAAAATGACTATCATTATCCCCCAGTGCTCTTTCTGTTCAATGCAAAGAGCTAGTCTCAAAAATGAACCAGGAGCAGCGGTGACAGAGTCACTGCACTTTCAATTCGCTGTTAATATTTGAGAGAGATGTGCTGGTGTCATGCATAAGCTGTTCACAGGTGCAAAGTCGTCCTCAAGGGCTTCCGCCATGGAGTGTCCTTGTTATAACCTTGAAATTGAGTGGTAAGCTCATCAAAGATGACCTTTCCTGGGATGATCAGCAGCTGTCCAAGGGAGGTCATTCATCTCAGCTTCGACTCAAATGAGGCGGTATCATACTGGAGAGAAAGAAAACAGGAGTTTTTAAAATTTCTCCTCTTGGGAAATAAATGATAAAATTCCTGAAGTTATTTGTAACAGTTAAATACTTCAGATATCTCTATCAACTTTTCAATTTTTACATTGCAAAGATAACGGGCAAGTTTCTATTTCCTTCCAGTGAAATTTTCAACACTAAGGAACTTCCTCAGATTCTGAAATATAATTTTGTCTTTTCATATATTTATAGATCTGTCCATACCTGCACATATATGTATGTACACAAATTATCTGTGAGAAAGCTTAGCATTTGTCATTTGCATTATATTTAAGGTGCATTAATGAATACAAGTAAGATAAACAGCTTAGTATCTCAACCTAAATCTATAGAGGAATTTATTTTGTTTCGCTATGATTTTTCTCATAAGTGAATATGGATTTTTATCATATGTTGTATTTAATTTCTATCCTCATTATACCCATTGCCTTATTTTTCACAAAAGACGAAAGCTTCACGTAATTAAAGATCAGAATAATCATTTCAATTTTTAACATTTTCAAATGATAAGAATGTTAAAAGATTTGAAATGTAGAAAAAAAATGAAACACAAACTTTCTAATGCATTTTTATGATCATTACAGGTTTTTTATGATGTATTTTACTGGGGATGAAGTGCAGTCTCCCTACTGCTTTGCAACTTGCTTTGTTCACTTAACTTTTACTGTTATCATTTGTCCAAATTGTTCTAGTCTTCATAACTCTCCTTTTTAACAGTGGACTGGTATTTCTTTGGGCATATAAGCCATAATTTTAAAATTATGTGTAATTAATTTTTAATTACATATTCTCATGTTATTCATTATATTCAATTCAAAGCAGATTTAACTATCAGTATTGCGGAAGGAGCTGGATTTGCCTATAGCTCATGTTAGTGTATCTAATAAGCCATAACAGTCTTCTCCCTTTTATCCATTTCATTTTGTCACTGGTTAGTCAGATGCAATGATGGTACCCCAAATCAATCAAATATGTATTTTACAAATTATATAGAGACTTACAATTATGCATAAGCATTTTACTGAAGTTGCTGTAATTGTGCATGAGACTTGAAGGCATCTCCTTGTTAGTTCCAACTGATACATGCCAACTATAAAATGTGCCACCATGATCTTTAGCCTTCTTCCACTCTGCAATCAAAATTAACCTTTCTTCCTATATCCATTGTGTCAGAATTGTTCTCAGGGAGCAATTACAGTCACTTCTGTTCCTACCTCCACCCCTCCACCCTCCGTCATAAGCTCTCCGAGGCAGAACTAGCTCTCCTGATTTGGTTGGTCCCTGAACTGCTGGCCCTCCACACCGTCGCTATTCGCTGATGTTATGACACCTGCTTCTGTTTTCGTCTGTGCTGTTTGCTGATGGCAGTGTCAGGAAGCTGTTAAAGATATTTACTCTCTCGTTTTTCTTCCACCAGTGGGATGGAGTAGGACCTCTTCCAGACTGTGCAGAACCACCAAAAGGGATCCAGATGCTGTGGCACCCATCCATAGTCAAACCCTACCTCACACTGCTCTCTGAGTGCTCAAACCCAGACACGCTGGAAGGGGCGGCAGGCGCCCTGCAGAACTTGGCTGCAGGGAGCTGGAAGGTATGGCGAGTTCATTACAATACAAAAGAAATCTGGAATTATGAACAGGTCTCTAGAAAATGCTACAAGTGTAGGTTGGAGAGATGCAATTCTAATAAAGATTGATTCTTAGGACATTAGAGAAAACCCAATTTGATTAAGCTGTTGGACATAGAAAGTTATTCTTATTTTTTTTAAAAAAGTCCCTTCTTAAGGGCTCAGGGGTCTTTGGAGGTCACTGTGAACACAGAGTAATAGATATGAATATAATCACTGAAAATGCTGAAACGTGCTGGCCGTTCTATGTGGATAGCTGAACTACTTTGCTTTCAGAGATGATTCTGACATGTTGATGTTTTCAGCACACTATCATTGACTGTTTAGGGAGCTAATCTCCAAACACCTTGTATAAAAACCTATATGAACCCTAAAATGTTGTCCTGGGTCCCCATCCCCAAAGAAAAGAACTCCTTGCATTTTTAAATTATGAGCTTACAGAGGAGAATAGATGTGTTAGTTGTCTTTAACAAAAACTTTAAAGCTAATGTATAACTGTAAGGAGACTAGGAAGACCTTTTTCTTTGAACCTTTACAAATTGACACTGTTCCTTACTGATTTCCCAGGAAATTTTCATGACCCTTATTTTGGGTGGAAAGGGGTTCACCTTAGCAAAGAATTCTTCAGTACGGTCACTGATTGTTACATGCACCAATTTGCTTTGTTGCATAAAAATAATACTCTTAGAAGAACGAGGGCATATGGGAGAAATGCCAAAAGGGAAATCAAAATTTTGATTTTTGGCTATCACATTCCATTCATTTAATAGCCAAGCCTGAGAAATAAGACATTCATAAATCACTCTTTGCTTTGCCATTCATTATTTGCAAAATAATGTTAACATGAACACGTAGCTACAGATCATTATCACGTAACTATGCATTCCCTTTTGCCTACACCTTCTAATGTCTGTCTTCTTGTCACCCAACCCCTCATTTCCATTGCTGCAGTCCAAGTGCAGCGCTTCTTTCTTAGCTGTGACATTTGACCTCTTGGGCTCAGTGCCCGGCAAGCCTTCCTGTAGAGCTGGTGCTGGAAGATGGGCAAGCTCATCTCTTCTCTTGAGAACCTTGGGGACGAAGTTGTCCCTTTCCTTCTCTGCCTGTTAAGCATCCCCAATATTTCTACCTACAGAGCTCAGGTTGGGCTGGACCAAAAGTGAAGATATCTCTTTCTCTCAACCAGAGATGGGTGTTTAAAAAAAAAGTTTCAAAAGTAGAGGTGCACCAGGCGGAAGGCTGGAGTATAGCCTCCGGTGGCTAGGAAGGAAATAATTATGGAAATCACTTCTTTGAACTAGCCCTCAGATCTCATGTCCCTCTAAGGATTGACTCAAATTACAGTTCGAACCTAGACTCGTCTTTTCAGAGCATGTTGAGACTGGGCAAATTAAAGCACCTCTTGGGTCTCACACATGCCGCCTTTAAACAGAGAAGACTGTGGCTGCCTTACTCTACCTCATGAGGCTCCATCATGACAGGGGATGCAAAGGTGTAAGCAGATGTTATGGCCCACGCAGGTGTCATCGTGTGTGGTACAGAGCACCCATGTGCAGCAGTTACCCACCCCCTCCTTACAGCATGACCCGGATGGGCTGTGGGACAAAGGTCTGGGCGGCAAATTGAATATGCCATCTTTGATTTATATAAATCCTCCATTTATATAAATAAAAATTTATTTATTTATTTATTTATTTATTTATTTATTTATTTATTTTACCAATTATCATGTTTCTTGAAAAAATACTTAGCACCTTATCACAACACTTTTAAAATGGTGAAATGTCTTTGGGCACTAGAAGATTTTAAATGTAAGAACTTCAACTTTTAAACCCCGCATTCCATATATTAAAAAAAAAAAAAGTTAAAAGAAGATAAGAAAAATTTGTAAGAGATCCAAATCATATATTTGAGGTTAAAAATATAATGTCTGAATAAAATGGAATGTGTTTTATAAATATTGAATTAAGAGCAGGTTAAATACTACAAAAGGAAAAGATAGTTAACTTGAGGATAGCAAGGGAAACTATCTAAAGTGAAACGTGGAGAGAAAAGAAAGAAAAATGCAGAGTGCATCAATGAGCGTGGAGTAGTCCGATGTATGGCATGAGTCCTCACACAAGAGAAGAGAGAAAGAGAGACAAGAGAAAAATATTTAAAGAAATAGTGGTTGACATATTTCTACATTTAATGAAAAGGCACAAATTCATATATGCACGAAGCTCAAAGAACCCCAAACACAAGAAAAGTGAAGAAACTATCCCAAAGTACACTACAGTCATATTGCTCAGAATTAGTAATAAAGAGAAAATCTTCAAGGAAGTCAGAGAAAAAGGATATATACAAAGAGTTGCACTCCATCTAAACATGGTTTTCAAGGTCAGTGTGACCTAGCGTGCCTTCATTCCTACCATGAGTCCTTGCTGAGCTACTCAGACTGTCCTCTAGAAGGAAGTCTGGTCAGTCAACCTTTAGGGGCCAAAGCCAAATCCCACTTACGTCTTTGCACCCCCCTGCATGGCCTGTGTTTGCCTGAATAAAAATGCCCAAACGTCAACGTTTAACACAGGCAAAATCTGTCCACACACCTTTCCTGTGGGGCACAGTCTTCTCCATTTATAAACATCTATCACTCTCTAAGAATTTACAGAGTATGGACCAGGCCATCCTCAGAGAGCCACATCTTACCACCTTTTATTTGGTCTTTTGATTCTGATAGGAATGTGAATTTCACAAAGTATAAAATTGATGGAAAGGAGCTGCCAGTGTCGCCTGGGCTCAGCAGTGCTCAGCAGGCTACAGGTTTCAGCAGCACTGCTCAGCTCAGTATTTCGGGGCAAGTTCTAGGCCCCGTGTCTCGGGAGAATCAAGTCAGCAGGAGAGCTGCTGAGAGATGTCTGAGTGGCTAGGTCCTTGGAATAAGAAAATTACAGGTTTTAATTTTTTTTTTTTTTTTTGCTATTTTTGTATTTTCAAATTCTTTCCCACATTGGATTCTATAATGCCAATTATGACAGAAGTATGATAAAAAGTCACAGTATTTTCTGGAAATAACAATGTTTCCAGCACATAAACCTTCATATTAATGTAGCACAGTTATCCTCAGTGTGACATCTATCTCCACATATCCAAAGGGTATTTACCTGGTGAGATTTTTTTTATCACTAGTAGAGTAAAAACTATTAAGGAGGCAGAAGAGCTTGGATGTCAACATCACAGAAGCTGTGTTCTGTGTTTTAGACAAAGTTTAGCAACTATGACCATTGGATTTCCCATTCCACATGACATTGTAGACAACAAATTAGAAAATTGCAAGTCATTCTTATAAGCAGACACACAGATGCACCTTAAGAAGTGAAAGTAGGTACCCTGAAGGCAAAAAGAAAAGGCAGGAGAGTTAGAAAAAGTGTATATCAGCCAGGCGTGGTGGCGCACGCTTGTAATCCCAGCATTCGGGAGGCTGAGAGCGGAGGATCTGGGTTCTCGGCCAGCCTCAGCTACCTAGTGAGGCCCTCTGCAACTTAGTGAGACCCTGTTTCAAAATAAAGAATAAAAAATAGGGCTGGGGCTGTAGCTCGGAGGTAGAATGCCCCTGAGTTCAATCCCCAATACCACAAAAAAAAAAAAAAGAAAGAAAGAAAAAGTGTATATGAGGATAGAAGGAAGAAAAACTAGCAGAGGATGTTCATATCTTAGCAGTTCTCTATCTTCTAATAACTGATAATCATGAGCTATCCCCCTGTTGTCAAGAAAATGTTAAATTGCTACTAGTAAATTTCAGAAGACAGAAAGCATTTTTAGAAAGATTTCTATCCTGATGGATAAAGTAGAATTTTGGCTCTTAGAATGCCAATGGTACTATAAGTACTGCTTCCCTGATGATTCTAGACAAACGTGATAGTCCTCAGGTAGAGCAAGGTGCTGCTAAGGAGTATTTCTGTGTGGTTCTAAATATATACATACTCACAGAAAAATGTCCTTATCAAAATACAAATACGCAAGCCTGTACAGGAGTCAATCACATTATCACTCTTGTGCAATTTAATAAATTACGATAGTATATAGTAATCTTAAGGAGGATTAGGGAAGATCATCATTGAACCAAACAGTAATAAATTATCATAATTCCAGGAAGACTGAGAATGACATGCACGGAAACCAAGCCGGGAAATTCTGACTTTAAAAGAATGATTTAACAAAACCTTGAATAATTAAATAAATTACTGACAGGCTACACAATGACATCAACTTTTATACAGACAGTGTTACCATTAGAGTTCGAAGAATGTGTTTTTATAGTTACTGTCAAAATTGAGTGGTATTTCTTTAGTGTCCTTAACTTTTTATGACCCAACAAAAGCAGAAATGTGAAGGTAAAACACCAGAATTTTTGCATGGAGACAGCTTTTTATGGGCCTCTTCGTCTGAAACAATAACTTCCCTTTATGGGAAGAGCAAGTACACTCTTTTTCTGTGACAAATTGACTGGCAAACTAGATCTTCATAATGGCCCTAAACACTTTTTAAACTTTAAAACACTCATTACTTGGTTTACGAGCATCAGAAAAAGATAATGGCATTATATGGAAGTGAAGTAATGAATTCTTTTCATAGCCGACATGGACACCACTTACCTTCTTCTCACTTATGCTACAGTGATTTTGTTTGTTGTAGAATATTAAAGCAATTGGAGATAGTAGTTTAAAGATTTCCAAAATGTGAATGAATGCTCTTTCAACTCCCATTTGTAGTTTATTTCTATAGTAATTGAGCTTTATGAAAATCCAGGGTTTGAACAATAGAAATCTATCTACGCTATGAAGCCAAACATTTTAGATAGTTTGGTACCCCCAGTATCCCCCCTAAAATGTCACTATTCTCAAAGAGTGTTACTTGCCCATTTCTTTTAAAATACAATAGAAAGATACATAAACAATAATGTGTTAATTTTTAATGAGCTAACATGATAGCAACATAGGTTTACTAGAGAAGAAAACAGGATCTCTGACCATATGGTCCAAAGGAATAAAAAATGTAAGAGCACCAGGAAATCTGAGAGGTTCTCTTGGAGACAGAGACAACTTTGTTGAGTAGGAATGGAGTTCAGCAGAGCCGAGCAGTCAGTGTATCGTGAGAATGTGATCCAGGGCAGATCAGTGATGCGGCAAAGAAAAGTAACAATCAAGGTTTGACATCTAAGACAAAGCAAATTGTCTTTGTCCCACTTAACAGTGTGAGGCAGAAGATAAGGTTCAGATGCCAAGAAACAGAGTTTTGAAAGATTATGATGAAAATGGAACATCATGCCTAAGGAATTAGCAACTGGTAGAATAAGCACTGGGGTTATCTGAGGACTCAGTGTTTAGAGGTGATTAGCCTTGAGCATGACAAGGCCAAGCCCCAGCTAAGGAGCAGGGTATAAGGAGGAGAGGTCCACAGCCAGGGCATGGCCCCAGGCACACATGGCTTAGCAGCATTGAAACAAGACCGCATCTGTATTATAAATGCCATCCACATCCAGATCAGCTGCACAGTAGACCTGATTGTTTGATATATTTTGTTTCATCACTGTCTTTGGATGATATGATTTCTGAAGTCCCCAGTTACAGAACACCATTCGGAAGTTGTAGACACAATTGGACAGAAAGGACCTCCCTTTCCTGCTGCAATGCCAATATGAAGGCCCAAGTTCACCTTCTTCTGAAGGGTAATAGCAATGACTGCAAAGCAGAAATACAGGAAATGGATTTCCAGTAAGACACTCAGCATTAGTCAATGAAGGATCGTGATCTTAAAAGACAGGAAGTGAATACGGTGAGCCCTAATGGCCTCAGCTCACTACATTGTGAGCTTCCAGGCCAGGACACAAGGGCTGAGAACCCAGAGGGAGCCTGCAGACCACTCACTGCGTTGGCGAGATGGAGCTGAGAATCGGGGGAGATCAAGATGACTAGAGTTCATACACAGAGAATCAAGGAGGAGAAAGTCAGACATAGACCCTGGAGAGTGGCAAATGATACCCCTCCAATATTCAGCAGAAACTATCAAAGCATGCATATGAAAGAAATACTCAAGCTGGGAAGACCACCTAATATTACGAGAGCAAAGGGAATCTGACAGGCACGCAAGGTGGACACTCACCGTGGAACAGGCAGGAAATCCTCATAATGTGTGTGCCATTGGGTAGAGCACTCAGCAAGGCCTTGCATTTTTCATATAAGAAAGAATTATCTCTGGACTAAACATGCTCTATCCTTTCCAATTGAATATTAAAAGCAACACTCAAAAAGGTCAGGAGTTTTCAAATACATTAACTGCATTTTAGAAAAAAACTTTAAAATATCAAGAAGAATACAAAGTATATTCAGCACCCCACAAATTAAAATTAAGAATGTCTGGCATCCAGTTGAAAATTATCCTATTGTCAAATGAAAAAGACTACTACAATCTGTAATGAGGAGAAATAGCTCAAAATTGACACCAATGTTAAAACTAGCAAACATGGCAAATGCATTTTATATGTTCAGAAAGCTAAATGGAAACAGAAAACATGGAAAAAAGGTCTAGAGTCAAAAGTATCCTGTCTGAAATGAAAGTACATGGGATGCAATAAATAGAAAATTAGACATTGCAGAAGAAAATATTAGCAAACTTGAAAACAACAATGGAAACTATAAAATATGAAAAACTGAGACAAGAAAAAGGTACAGATCTATACCACTGAGTATCAACTGGCTTGATATATGCCTAATTGTAGTTCCCAGATGAGAAGAGAGAAAGAAAAGAGTAAGAATGCAGAAAAAAAATATGAATGAATATGGTTGAAAGTTTTCTAAACTTAATGAAAACCATAACTGTACAGATCCAAGCAGTTCAGAGAACTTCAAGAACAAGAAACATGAAGAAACTGCAGCAAAGCTGGGTGGAGTGGTGCATACCTATAATCCCAGTACTTGGGAGGTATATGTCTAGAATCCCAGTACTTGAGACAGGAGGATTGCAGGTTCAAGGTAAGTGTGCAGAAGCTTAGTGAGACCCTGTTTTAAAATAAAAAAGGGCTGGAGTGTGTTGCTCAGAGGTAGAAAACCCCTGGATTCAACAAGAAGGAGGAAGGAAGGAAGGAAGGAAGGAAGGAAGGAAGGAAGGAAGGAAGGAAGGAAGGAAGGGAGGGCGGGCGGGCGAATCATAATCACATTGCTCAAAATCAGTAGTAAAGAGAAAGTATGAAAAGCAGCCAGAGGGGGGAAAAAATCCATGTTCCTACAAAGATAAGGAACACAATGCTTCTCATCAGCAGTGAGAAAAGAGACGACATCTATAAAACACTGTAGAAACGCCGAGCCTGCTGGGCTCCTTTTACATTAAACTGATTTTAGTTTGGTATCTGGCAGACACAACGTGTCCCTAAAGGAAACTTTCAGGCCACCAATTACAGGTAGCACAGTTGTACAGCTATCTATAAATGAAACTCCTTCGGAGCCTTGTCAAAGGCACACAGATACGTAGGAAGCCACATCGTTAATCACCCGAGCAGCCTTGCCAGGGAGGAATTCTAACATAAAAACATCACTTGAGCTGTGGCAACGTGCTCAGAGCGGCGGTGGATCAGAGCATGCCACTCCGTAGTCTGGTCTTCCAGTCCTGGAGAAAACCAGGTACTCATAAGCCCTGAGTTGAAGGTTCTGGCACCACACACTGGGGCCACAAGATTAAGAGATGCCTTTGACTCTAGAAAAGACTCCCGAAGGAGCACTTGACCACTTCCGACCACAGCACAACCCTCATAGAGGCGGTTAGAACTGGCTGGCCCCATTAGCAAAAGCAGTAGCTTTGATCCTTTTTTGCATAGATCCTTTCCGCAGAGAATGCTGTTCTTAAATAATAAAGCACTCGATGCTGTAGATCAAACTGACATCTTCTTTCATCAATTAAACATTTGAAAATCTCCCGCTGTGGCCCAGGAACTAGAAGATAATTGAGATAAAGAGATGAAGGTAACTTGGTGTCTTCCCTTACCGTATAATAAACATGTTGAGTAAGACATTAAAAAAAACATTATAGATGCTGTGGTGGGATTATCTACAGGCCGAGGGTGACCATGAGGAAGTCACTTTTATGAAGAAGTTAAGTAGAGTGGGAGCACCCTCCCAACATGACCGGGTAAAACTCCAGGGATAGGACTCAGTGACTTGGAATTCTTTTAGTACACCAGTGTAGTCTGTTATTCAGGGAAATGTCAGCTGCTATAACAAAGCTCCCCCACCCTGCCCAGATATGCAAGGGCTCAAGCAAGATAGAAGACAGAAGATGCTTTCTCCAGCTGCCACAGTAAAGGACAGGGGTTAAAGACAGGAAGCACCTTTCCAGGAATTAATTCACCTGGGCCCAGAGCTGTTCTGTCTTCTACCCTGGTCATCACCATCTGCCAGCAGGAAGCAAAACAAAACTCAAGTCCACGACAAGAAGTGTTTTCTCATGATAATCAAGTTCACATCTACATGTCTCTGCTTGGAATCTGGGCTCCACTCCTAACCTTCTGGCCTCAGGCTTCCAGAAGACAAATATTTCTGTAAAGTCCTGCTCCACCAACAACGAGCAAGAATTCACAGCAAGGGAAATTTAACCCAGATGCAAAAAAAATAAAGCTCTCTCTTCCAATACGATAAAAGATTTGCCAATATGTTCCTTTTATGTTAAAAAACAAAGCACTTACTCTCTTAGTAAAAAAATAATAATTGCTCTCCAGTTCCTTGACCACCTGTGGTTTCAACAAAAACTGCTTTGTTCTTGCATGACCGAAAGGTCTCATCAACATAGTCCCTTCAGAATGTGTCCTATAAGATGAATTTCAGATTTCCTTCTCCCATTCAACAAAAGGAAGAAATTGGTTATTGTCCCAAACATGGAATGTTTCCTGGCTCCAAAAGAGCCAGGGGTACCATATTAA
Source organism: Graphiurus murinus (assembly GCA_004027655.1). Taxonomy (NCBI): domain Eukaryota; kingdom Metazoa; phylum Chordata; class Mammalia; order Rodentia; family Gliridae; genus Graphiurus; species Graphiurus murinus. The sequence goes on along the minus strand of PVLC010000212.1, from coordinate 4,199 downwards.
AAAGGAAATACAAAGAATAGAAATACTAAAGGAAAAGTTTCTGACTTGATGTCGAGAAAGTAAAAAGAAGAAACAGCTGAGTTATTTTTATTGCTTTAAGAAAATGTCGCTGGATCTGCCGGGTCTGTGAAGGCAGTGGCCGGGCACCTGCCCCTGGTCCTCAGCATCTACTTGAAGGGCAAGACCATCAGAAGCTCCATTGTGAACCTGTCATTCAAGCTCCCCTTCTCCACGTGTGTTCACACAGCACTGTTGTGAAGGCAATGCAGGATCAGAGGGAATGCTCCCAGTAGCATCCAAGCAGCCTTCGTCTTGCAGTGTGCACGGCCAGCAAGCTCATGGGGGTCGTGTTCAGTTCCCCGAACGTCATTTCTAAATGCCAGTTGCACGTGGTGATGACATCTCCAATTTTGATAATATTCATGATTAAAGAAAAAAAAATTTCCTGTTCAGAAAGGGCCATTTTGAAGACAAGGTTTGTTTTTGTTTTTGTTTTTTTAATTAGAATTACTGATCCTTGAGATGGCTGGAGAGCTGAAGGAACAAGTGTACTTGTTCTTCTTTCTTCATAAATGCTTCCTCTGGATCACTTTTGCTTGAGCTTGACTTTCTTAGGTTCTGACCATAAAGGCCCATCAAAATGCTTCTCCCCCAGGAAAACGTATTGCCTGAACATTCATATTTTCATCATTGCTTAAATATGTGCAATAAAATTCAGTCTTTGCACTAACCTGATATATGTTTTAAAAATACAGATACAAACAGATACTTTAAACATACTACAGTGACTGTTACCTCAACCAGGGTTTATGTTCATTAAATTGATTTGTTGCTTGGCTAATATAAGGAAATTCTTAACTAATCCTCTTGATTAGAGACATCACTTTTAAAATTACATTTTGAGGCCCTCTCCCTCTTGAGATGGCCTGCATTCTCCCTGGAAAGTGTATCCCCACTTTCCTAAATAAAGCTCTGTCTTTGTCTCTGGAAAAAAAAACATGAAAAAATGAAGATACATTTTGAAAATTTGAAAACAAAAATATATTATGCTAAGAGCTAATGCCTAAATCCTATGTCCAATGCAGAGTAACACAGAGTGAGAAAGGCCTTGTACTGACACTGCCCAGTTGTGTCATAAATCTAGTAACAGCCACCAGCCACAGTCCTTTTTAGACTAGGAAAACTTGATAATTTAGATAATACCAACAACAATAATATAACATGTGGGGAGAAACATGGTTTCTGAATACTGGGTTTTTTTTTCCTTTCTTTTGTTCTTTACTGATTTATTTTTTGGTACTGGGGACCTCCAGATGTTTTTACTTTTTATTTTGAAATAGGATCTTGCTACATTGCTGAGGCTGGTCTCAAACCTGCAATCCTCCTGTCTCAGCCTCCCAAGAACTGGGAGTATAGGCACGCACCACTCTGCCTGGCTCTGTACATTTTATTGTACACCGCCAGTAAAATAAGGCTGAATAAATAAATAAATAAATACTTTCTGCCCTCTTATCATGAGGATGAGATGCCATGGTAAATAAGTTCAGTAAATAAAGTGCAAATTTCTGAATCTCCTGCATTCTGTAACAAATGCATTGTAGATATTTCTCATTTTATAGCATAAGACTCCGAACACATTGTAGCCCTGTGATGCCACAAGATGCTGAAATGCTTCTGAAAGATTAAATTGTGTTTGGAAGAGTTAGGTTTTCAAATGTGACCTTTCTTTTCCATGTCAAAAAGAAAGAATGGAAAGCCGGGTTTGGTGCTGCTTGCCTATAAGTCTAGCCACTAGGGAGACTGAGGTAAGAGGATCACAAGTTCAAGGCTAGCATGGGCAACTTTATGAGACTCTCTCTCAAAATAAAATAAGTTTTTAGAAACAGTTGGGGATGTAGCCCAGCAATAGAGTGTTTGTCTGGCATATGCAAAGCCTTAGTTTCAACACCAGTCTTTAAAAAAAAAAAATCAGGGAAATGGCTAATTTAATAAAGCCAGTGGGAAAATTATCATTAAACAGAAAATCATTTAATTGCAGATTATTCTTCTAAGGCAAGAGCACTTTTAAAGAATAGGAAATTAATCAACAACAAACTCAGAATTTGTGCACTATGATGGTTTCAGCTGCTGAACATAGTATTTTGTACTTAAAGAACATTACCCTTAGTTATTTAGCAAATTTTGAGATTCCAAGGTGGCAGGGGGCGGAGAGCTGAAATACAACGTTAATCTCCTTTCAGGAATATAAATCAGCTTTAACAATCGTCTCAGCTTAAGCAGGGGAGAATTTTTTTTCAAAAATTATAGTCATCAGTTGTGCTTTTTAAAACCAAATCCTGCAGAAATCCACATTAGAGTGAGTCAACTGGAATTAAAAGGGTTAAAAATAAGGAGAAAATGTAGTGGACACAAACTCATGTGCAAGTGATTTTGTTTTATGTGGTTCACTTTAGCTTCATCTCTAAGCCCTTATTTCGCCTGATGCAAAAGAAAGGGAAGAAAGGGAGGGAGGGAGGAAGGGAGGGAGGAAGGAAGGAAGGAAGGAAGGAAGGAAGGAAGGAAGGAAGGAAGGAAGGAAGGAAGGAAGGAAGGAAGGAAGGAAGGATAGATAGATACCAATCTAGATATTTCTAGATAAACTCAACATTCCTCAGCTGCTTCCCCATCCCCTTGGGCTTAAAGCTTGGCTACATTTTACTTGTTAGCCCTCATCCTCTTCTGCCCTCTGCAGTTGAGTCTGAGCTTGGGGTCTCACAAACATCTCCCTGCAGACGGGATAGGGACTGGATCAGGAGCTGATTCCATTTCTCGGTCTGGAACATCTTGATGCCCTGCTACCTCTTGTCCTGGACACACAGATGTGGCGTTAGGTGACTGAACCATCTCTGGCCCCCTGTGCTCTGTCGGTCCACACCTACCTCCCCGCTCTTGAGCAGCTCTGAGATGCAGCCACGCCCTCTCCCTGTCCACCATGCTAACTCCGCCCATTTGAGCCCATAGGAACTGTCCGGGGCTGCCTCTTGCCAAACTGGGGCTGCAGGAGCCCTCTCCAGACCAGCAAGCACATCGCCACTCCTCTCCTGTGGCTGCCATGCATCATGGTAGCTGACAATTTGTTCAACCTTGCTCAGTCACTTCTGCCCAAGAAGGGTGCTACAATTTCTGCCGAGTCTCCGTCCTGCCATCTTCCAGGGGGATTTTATCATGTCACCTGCAATAGAGATTCATCCAGGGACATTCCCAGGTCCGGATGGCCGACCACACAACACCATTACATGTCTTGCTTGCTCTCCAAACTGTATACCCCTCCCCCCAGCTCAGAGGCTCTATGTGGACTCTGAGGTGAGGGCAAATTGTTCCTGCCTCTACTAATCCCTTCTAGATGCAGCCTATCTTTTCCTTGGCCCTGTTCTCTCCAGCTTTAAACGCCAGACACATGTTACTTCCTTCTCTCTCCCATTCTGACAGCATCTTGTTGGCCAATTAGTGGCCCACACCACTCCCAAGACCCATGAGCAAGGGGCAAGAGGAGGAACACAGAACTGCCCCATTATGTGCAAACAGTACCCATTGTTTCCTGACCTGAACAAGAAATTCCCATTATACATGGCTTCTTGTATTAGACCTACTAAATCAGGGCACACTGCTCCCAAGACTCTAGGTTAAAATGTACAATAATTCCTTGAATAGTACTCAATGGGTCTTTATCTCAGGAGTTTAGAGGAGTGTCAGGTGCATGATTTGAAACCAAAAAATAAGAAAATGAAGACCAAGGTTAATGGCTTAATTTGAAGATGTTTATTCCTTACATTGTTTTCTGAGAGGCAGAAGAGAATGGAAGTCAAGCGCGCGGACTCTGAGGCAGTGCTTTGTGGATTCAAGACCTGGTGGAGCATTGGCAGACTGTGTGGTCTTGCTGAGTCTCTCTCTTCTTAACTTTAAAATGGGGATAGCAAGGGTACCTACCACACAGACTTAAGTGAACACAGAGGAAGAGGTGAGAACAGTGCCTGGTGAATGGTGTCTTAGGCAAGTGTTAGCTGGGATATTGTCAGGGCTCATGACCCCCTGAGGCCCTCACTGGGAAACCAGCTTTCAGGGAACAACTTGAGTTTGGTGTCTGTGCTGTGGGTCAGATCCTTCTCCTCCTCCTTCCCCTTTTCCTCCTCTACTTCATCTTTGTCCTCCTCCTCCTCCTC
>PVLC010000211.1:196689-263788 GCA_004027655.1 Graphiurus murinus | reverse complement strand
ACAAAAAAAAAAAAAAAAAAAAAAAAAAAGAATAAAAAATAGGGCTGGGGGTATAGCTCAGAGATAGAATGCCCCTGGGTTCCATCCCCAGTACCGAAAATAAATGAATAAATGAATAAATAAATACTTCAATGCTTTCACATACTTATTGATGAGGTATCCTTTTTGGAATTTTTTACCCTTTAAGTAATAATTTCTCTTAAAATTAGTATTTCAACTGAGTTCTGTGAAATCAATTGTATCTTTTTCAGACCATTTAACTGCAATAAAATGCATTTACTTGATATTCAGCTCCTATTTTCTAAAAAATGTTTCCATAATAAGAAATCCTAGTGTAAGCAAGTAGCAGCAATAATTATCCAAGATTTAATGCATATCATCACTTAATTAAATAGTAGTTATTGAGTACTACCATTGTAAAGCATGGTACTAGACATTATGGAAGATCATGTGTCTATTTTCAGAAGTTTGCTCTATTATAAACTTACAGAAATAACCATAGCAGAATACTGAAAAAGATGAGTTATGATAGTTACAAATGAAGCAAAGATTCCCATAATGAGAAATAGGCATAAACATATAAATCATGAAAAAAAGAAAAATAGCTAGTTAATATAAAAACATTTAATCACACTTGCAAATCCAAAGGAAAATATCTTTAAATATATCATTTTTATCCTTCCTAATTAGCAAAAACACTTATTTTAGTTACATTATCCAGTGGTATATACGAGCTGTGCTGCAGTGATGTGCTGGTAAGTGCTAGCAGCCTGCTGTCTTGGGGGGAGGGAAAAAGCACCTATTTGTCGCATTTTCTGATGGTGTAAGTACTCAAGCTACCAATTCAATGCCACTGATGGCTGCGTTGGGAGGAGACATCCACTAGACACTCTCACGCATGCGCCAGCGGCTGAGGACGCTCCAGAGAGAGCACTACGGATTGTGTGCACTCCTTGAAGGAGCATAAATTAGGTAAAGCTTTTGTGATAGAAATTTGGCAATAACCTTCACTTGCCTTCAAGTTATTCCTACCACTTGACTTGCTAATGTCATCCTAAATAATATCAACTTAAAAATTTGATTTTTTTGATAATTATGATAGCATCAGTAATTATAATTATGTTAGCACCAATAGTTGAGTAGTACATAGATTATAATATGCATTCTATATTGTAATACACTAATACACGATCATTAAAGTATGTTTATAAAATATGGAATAACAGGGAAAATGCTTTCATTATATCATTGGAAAGGCAAGAAAAAAGTGATCATGTGCAATGTAAACACTTCTTAAAACCTGTACACATCAGGGTGTGGTGGCACACGCTTGTAATCCCAGTACTTGGGAGGCTGAGACTGGAGGATAACAGGTTCATGGCCAGCCTCAGCTACTTAGTGAGGCCCTCCGCAACTTAGTGAGACCCTGTTTCAAAAATAAAGGATAAAAAATAGGGCTGGAGGTGTAGCTTAGAGGTAGAATGCCCCTGGGTTCAATCCTAGTACAGCGAAAACACACACACACACACACACAAATACAAAAAAAAAAAATCCTGAACATAGAAGAAAAAAGTGATAGTATATTTAAATATTAATAATGAGCTTTTGAGTGATTTTTCTATAAAATTATAGCCTGACACATAAGAAATATTTTATATTAACTAGTCTTGAATATTTTTCTACTTTTCTATAGACATTTGCTTTAATTAATATGATATACTTATATAATTAAAAAAATTTAATAAGAAAGCTACAGGACCTGGGCGTGGTAGTGCATGCTTGTAATCCCTGTATTTGGGAGGCTGAGACGGGAGGATCTGGGTTCATGGCCAGCCTCAGCTATTAGTGAGGTCCTCTGCAACTTAGTGAGACCCTGTTTGAAAATACAGAATAAAAAATAGGGCTGGGGGTGGAGCTCGGAATTAGAATGTCCCGGGGTTCAATCCCTAGTATGACAAACAAACAAACAAACAAACAAACAAAAAGGAACAACAAAACCCAAGCAATGATGGATGGAGAGGAAAGGAAAGAAGGTAAGAAGGTAGGCAAGAAGATGCCTGAGTTAAAGTAGCGTTTTTTAACTACAAGATTTTTTTTTTTTCCGGTACTGGGGATTGAACCCAGGGGCATTCTACCTCTGAGCTACACCCCCAGCCCTATTTTGTAATTTTTATTTTGAAACAGGGTCTCACTAAGTTGCCGAGAGCCTCACTAAGTAGCTGAGGCTGGCTGCAAACCCAGATCCTCCGGTCTCAGCCTCCGAAGTACTGGGATTACAAGCATGCACCACCACGGCCGGCAAGATGGTTTCTGAGATTGAAAAATCATATATACCTCAAGACAGAAGAAGAAAGAAAGTAGTTGTTCCTGAAGTAGGATGAAGTCAAAAGCAGGAGCCCAGCCCAGCATTGTGGCACACGTTTGTAATCCTAGTACTTGGGAGGCTGAGACTCAATGATCCGGGTTTGAGACCAGCCTCAGCTACTTAGTGAGGCCCTCCGCAACTTAGTGAGAACCTGCTTCCAAATAAAGAATTAAAAAAAAAAAAAAAAGAATAGGGCTGGGAGTGGAGCTCAGAGGTAGAATGCCCCTGGGTTTAATCTCCAGTACTGAAAAAAAAAAAAAAAAGAAAGAAAGAAATACTATAGAAATGACTGAGGGCTAAAGAACCTAGTTTTATCTGGTTGGGTGTCCCCAACTGGAAATCGTTTTCTCTCCTGATAAGACTGGAGGAAGGACGGACACATCGGTATGGGGGAGAGGACATTCAGGGGGAATTTCTTCTATAGCAAAACCTCAAGCTTGAAAAATAAATACTTTTAAGGGGGAGACATATTTTCCTGTCAAGTAAAGAGAAAATAGGTGTCCCTAATGTCGATTTGATTTATTCTGTGGATCAAATACAATATGGGCCAGGAATTTCTAAACGTGGCAGTACAATAAAATCACTAAAACCAGATTTGTAGGTTTATTAAAAACATATGCTCAGGTTCAGCCTCTGGAGATTCTCAGTCTGGTTGGAAGTCTGAAATCTAACTTTTTACTATACTTCCCACAACACATTAAAATCCTAAAGGAAAGTTTTATTCCTATTGGTCTTTTTAAACTTTGGTTGTGCATACTTACTGAATTAATTAATAATATGTGCACCGAGCAGTCTCTCTCTTCTGCCTTCGTATGTTAGAAATTTATCAATGAAAATATTTTAGTCTAATCTAATCATCACTTTATTTTGTTTTAAACGAATCTGCAGGGAATCCATGTATGTAATATATTCCTTATCATTCCCAATAAGTAGAATACTTTGGGGCTGGCTACAATGAGGGCTCTTAGCCAGGAAAAAAAAAAAAATCAGTAGCAAAAAAAGAAAAAGAAAGAGTACTGAACTAACAACTATGTTATATTGATGGCCACGAAAATATCACATTATTGTAATACTGCTTTCATGCCTCAGATTTCCAATCTATAGTTGTGTGATTCAACTTAGGTTGAATAATGCTGTACTAGATGGGTAGAAAGATAGATAATAGAAAAATTAAGGAATCTTGGAATCTAAAATATACCACACCAAAAAAAAAAAAAAAAAAAAAAAAAAAAGAAAATTCAGTTACAGAAGAGAACAGGAAATATTTTCCAGTGCAAATCTTCAGTTTGTTGTTCTACCTTAAAGGTCATAAAGAATGTCAACTTCTGACACACAGTCATGAGATGAAATAATGAAGAAGGTGATTGCAGGACTTTCATTGAACTGTTCCTGAGATTCTAATTTGGAACATCATCTTTGTTTGTAATTCAGTCAGAGAGGGCTGCAAGGCATTTTTACAGAAAGCTAAGAGGACAGGACACAAATGGCTGCAGAGCTCACCTTCTCATGGGGGGTAGTGTAAAAGTTTGGAGTTCACCCTGGACCTACAAATGTTGTGACATAATGGTCCCAAGGATTTGAACATCTGAATGGGGAGGAAAAGACTATCTCTCTCATTGAAAGAACATAATTCTAGGAAAGGTGTGGGGCCACTACTCCAAATCCTACAAAATTATTCATACTTCATTACCATGCTTCTTTAGTTGCAACATGTATGCTCTTAATTTTCATGTGCACACACATACATACATACACACACGCACACACACACACACACACACACACACACACACACGAGCATACCCACACACTTCAGGTTTCAGAAAGAGGATGAATTTCACAATTATCAATGTGATTTGTTTTCCATAAAATATTCTGTTAAACAAAGGTATATTTTGTAACTGGTGGCATTTTAAAATTGAGAAAACATTGCATTCAGGCCCCCAAATGGATTAACATTTGTTTTTCTGGTTAGTAGAAACTGCGCCACACTGATTCTGTGATCCTAGCTCCAGAGAGAGGACATAATTTGGAAATTCAAGGAGGAAATTGAAGGAAATTTGGAAATTGAAGAAGGAAATTGAAGGTGAAAGAGAAGGCCCAGGATGATAGCTACTGCCCACTTACACCAAGGGCCATTAATATAGCAGGGTATTAGACAATCCAAGGTGCAGGGCTGTGCCATTACTTCTTACAGTTCCCCTAAACTCAGGATACTGCCCTGTCCTTGGTAGAATCATGAAAATGGATCAAGATCAGAAAAACAATAAAATGAAATCGAAAGGAGAAAGTTCAGACAGCTCTAAAAGTAGCCAAATAGGTCCCATATGCATAGTTTTGCAGACAAAGAGGATAAGTACTTTGTAGGCATATTGGAACCTACTCATATTGACTTGCTAAATTTAATCGATTTACTAAATTTTCAGAATTCCATGAGCCAGTTATTACATTGTTGGTCATTTGAAATGGGCCACAGTAGGATTGTGAGCAGTACAGAAAGCAGCAAATGCTACGAGTTACTCCACGGAGCTAATTTGTTTGCTTGGCACATAGGGCAGCATGTTATTGTAGAATGTTCTCATTTATATACGTATGTGTGTGTTTGTGTGTGTGTGTGTGTGTGTGTGTGTGTGTGTGTGTGTGTGTGTATTTGGTACTAGGATTGAACCCAGGGACATTCTACTTCCAAGCTATACCCCCAGCCTTATTTTTTATTCTTTATTTTGAAACAATCCCACTAACTTGCAGAGGGCCTCACTAAATAGCTGAGGCTGGCCTTGAATCTGCAATCCTTCTGTCTCAGTCTCCAAGTACTGAGATTACAAGCGTGTGCCACCATACCTGGCTTAAAAGCAATATTTAAATCAAAAAATTAGAGGCCTAATTTTTTTCCTAGCCCTATCAACCCAATGCTATTTTTTTTTTGTCAATAGTGCCCCAAAACACACAGAGTATTTTTTAACCATAAACCAAACAACCTAAATTAAAAATTACATTGCATACGTGCACACGTGAACACACACATGTGCGCTGAAGAGAGCCACACTGTTTGGATTACATACGGCGGTCATCATCTGCAAGAAAGACACCCCTGGCGTTGTCTGGAATTCACGGGGAGACAGTACAGCTCCCAACAGGCCTGGCCCAGCTGGAGATGTCTCCCTCTGGATTACTGCAGCTACAAAGTACTGTTCCCTCACTGCTGAAATCTGACCACCTGATGTAAAACCTGCCATGTAAAGCCCGACATAAAACCCGTGAAAACATAAGCGTCTGTGTACCTTGAATTGTTGATAGAAAATAAAATGTCACACTTTAAGATTCCATATGATACTTCTTATATGTGAATTCTTTGACATAAAAATTTAAGATTTTTTTTTTTGTGGTGCTGGGGATTGAACCCAGAGGCATTTTACCTCCAAGCTACACCCTCAACCCAATTTTGTTTCTTATTTGGAATCAGGGTCTCACTGGGTTGCTGAGAACCTTGCTAAGTTGCCAAGGCTGGCTTGGAACCTGTGATCCTCCTGTCTGAGTCTCCCTAGTCCTGGGGTTACAAGTGTGTGCCACCACACCTGGCTCTGGTATTTTATTCTTTATTTTGAAACAGGGTCTCATTAAGCTGCAGATGGCCTCACTAAGCAGCTGAGGTTGGCCATGAACCTGCGATCCTCTTGTCTCAGCCTCCCAAGTATAGTAATTATTTATCATTACAATATATATAATTATATATACATATATAAAATTATGTGGCGCAAATATATGTGGTTCATTGTGATCTATCCACGCATGCGCATGGCATGAATTAGGCTCTTGCATTCCCCGTGTCTCACCTGGCCCCCTCCTCTCTGCCTTTCCCTGGTCCCCTCTTCTGCTCCACTCTTCTCTCTCTTATTTCCATGCGGCCCCTTTTCCTTCCCTGTGTCTCTCCAGCTTCCACATATGGGAGGAAACACTCAGCCCTTGACCTTCTGAGTTTGGCTGACCTCACTGTAGCACAATGTTCTCCATTTACACCCACTTTCCTACAAATGACAGAGTTTTGTTCTTCTTTATGGCTGAAAAAGCTCCACTGTGTGTACATATCACACTTTTTTTATTCATTCACCTGTTCACGGACACCTAGGTTGTAAAACCCAAATTAAAGCATTTTAAGTGCTCTAAAGCAAGCATTGAAACGGGTCCAAATATGGAACTAAATGAGTCATGAATATCACAGTCTTGTTTTATAATTTTAACAAATAGGGAAGAAATCATTTCTCAGGAGCAGGATAGTATTCACGCAGTTGTTTCTTGTTATCTGGTCACATCAAGGCTATCTGTGCCCCGTGCTGGGAGAAGGCTGTGGCCAGCAAAAGAGTATAAGTAGAATCTGAGCCGGGCATGGTGGCGCACGCTTGTAATCCTAGTACCTGGGAGGCTGAGACAGGAGGATCCCAGGTTTATGGCCAGCTGCAGCTACTTAGTGAGGCCCTCTGCAACTTAGTGAAGCCCTCTTTCAAAAATAATTAAAAATAGGGCTAGGGTGTAGCTTGGAGCCCAGTACTGAAAAAAAAAAAAAAAAAGAAAAAAAGTAGAATACACATATGCTTCATGTTCTACAGCAAAGAAAAACTTTTTTTTTTCTTTTTTACAGTATTAGAGATTGAAACCAGGGTCATTCTACCTCTGAGCTAAACCCCAGCCCTATTTTTTTTTTTTTTTTTTTTTTTTTTTTTTGTCCTTTATTTTGAAACAGGGTCTCACTAAGTTGCTGAGAACCTCGCTAAGTTGCTGAAGCTGGCCGCAAACCTGCTATCCTCCTGTCTCAGCTTCCCAAGTACTGGGGTTACAAGTATGCACCACCACACCCTGCTCAAGAAAAACCTTGATGGGACTTAAGACTCTTGAACAAAATGTTACTAACAACTTTAGACAAAATTTCATTGCTAAGAGGAAGCAATGAAAATGGCAGGTCACCAGGGACTCAAATATCTCCGATACTCCTTTGGTTAGGAAAGAGGTGTAATTTACAGAAATAAATGAAAGTCTTGAAGATTCAAATACTGTGGATGACATATTTCAAGTTCCGTTTTTGTTTTAAGGATCCTTCATTTTTTTTTTTTTTGCGGTACTGGGGATTGAACTCAGGGGCATTCTACCTCCGAGCTACACCCCCAGCCCTATTTTTTATTCTTTATTTTGAAACAGGGTCTCACTAAGTTGTGGAGTGCCTCACTAGGTAGCTGAGGCTGGCTGCGAACCCAGATGCTCCAGTCTTAGCCTCCCAAATGCTGGGATTACAAGCATGCGCCACCATGCCCGGCTTACGATCCTTCTTTTTAAACAATGAGTATATTCCATTTAACTCAGGTTTAGTTTGGTCATAAGTACTAAGTATTCCTATCAAAGGTCTGCTCTAATAGGTATTAATTTCTAGCTGGGCATGGTGGCACACGCTTATAATCCCAGTACTTGGGAGGCTGAGACAGGAGGATCACAGGTTTACGGCCAGCCTCCGCTACTTAGTGAGGCCCTCTGCAATTTAGTGTGCCCTGTTTCAAAATAAAGAATAAAAAATAGGGCTAGATGTATAGCTCGGAGGTAGAATGCCCCTGGGCTCAATCCCCAGTACCAAAAAACAAAACAAAACAAAAAAAACAGGTATTAATTTCTTAAATACTTGCGTTGGATTATTTCCCCACCTCAGTACCTGTGCATTTGCCATTTCCTCCGCCTGGAATATTGGTCTCTGAGATGCCACGATGACTCGTTTCACTTCTGTAGGCCTTTGTTTAACAACACCCTATTAACATCCTCTTCTTCCATCCACCATTCTGGGTCTCTCTTCTCATCTCTCCATTACACTTTTGACCACCCAAGATAGGACATATGCTTTTAGGGATTTTTGTTGTTTATTTAGTGTCATGAGACCAGGATTACTATCTGTTTTATTTGCTGCTGATTCCTGAGCACCTAAAGCTATGCTTGCATGCAGCAACAGCTTAATTCATAAATTTTAGGATTAGAAGAGACGTGAGCGGGCGTGGTGGCGCACACTTGTAATCCCAGTACTTGGGAGGCTGAGGCTGGAGGATCTGGGTTCTCGGCCAGCCTCAGCTACTTAGTGAAACCCTGTTTCAAAATAAAGAATAAAAAATAAGACTGGGAGTGTAGCTCAGAGGTAGAATGCCCCTGGGTTCAATCCCCAGTACCACCAACACCAAAAAAAAAAAAAGAGACTCAATAGTTCAGCATTAATTCCAGACAAATCTATAACCAGAATTAGTGTTAAAAAGAATCCTCGTGTTGAAACATTGTAAACATTACTTCTGCACAATGCTGTTACTGGACCCTTACAATTTTGTTATCCTGATCTATATAGCAAAGGGTTTGTATGTCAACAAAAGAAAGCTATTTGCAATTTTATTCCCGCCAGCATACAAACTGTAGAACAAAAAGCTCTATGGGCCAAGATGTGACATGGGTGGGAAAGTTAAATAAAGAAATCAACAGAACCTTATAAATATTGAATTTAACATCAGTCCAAAAAATACGAGTAAAAATTGTGCATCAATCTACAGTTTGATTTTCAGTAATGGGAAAGGAAGATCATCTGGGATATGGATGAAACCACAGCAAAGATTGAGAATTTTGAATTTTTTTTTTCTTGTGGTACTGGGGATTGAACCCAGGGGCAGTCTACCTCCAATCTACACCTCCAGCCCTATTTTTAATTCTTTATTTTGAAACAGGTCTCACTAAATTGCGAGAGCCTCACTAAGTAGTTGAGGCTGTTCAAGAACCTGGATCCTCCTGTCTCAGCCTTCCAAGTACTGGGATTACAAGCATGCACCACCACACCTGACTTGATTGAGAATTTTTGTTTCTCAGAAGCTTGAACATTCGAAGTGGAAAATAAGCATCTAGAGTAGAAGAAGGATCATGATTCCTGGAGCATCCTCAAGGTGCTGGGATCTGTGCCTGCATTACGTACCAGCCCACAGCAATTCTGTATGGAAGATTCAGCTTTCCAACTTCCATAGATTAAAAAGACAAACACATACACAAAAGTACTAGGACTTTTGCATTGAACTAGTGTTAAAGTTATCAGAGTTAAAGTTAAATTTAGTGTTAAAGTTTATCAGTTATAGTGTTCCTTCATTGGGTTCCTTCAGACACCATGGTGACATTAATGCATTTGTAATTTATTAATTTAATTGAGCTATCACCGCCTACAGGCATTGCTTAGGAGCTTTCTAGTGAATAAAAGAGATTGTGCTCCTTATACAAATAAACAAGTTTAATTTTAATTTTTGTTGTACAGAGATTGAACCCAGGAGCATTCTACCTCCAAGCTACACTTCCAGTCCTATTTTTTATTCTTTACTTGGAAACAGGGTCTCACTAATTTGCAGAAGGCCTCACTAAATAGCTGAGGCTGGCTGCGAACCTGAATCCTCTGGTCTCCGCCTCCCAACTACTGAGATTACAAGTGTGCACCACTACGCACGGCTACCCTTCAGCCCTTTTTATCTTTTATTTTGAAACGAGGTCTTGCTATGTTGCTGAGGCTGGCCTCCAACTTGTAACCCTCCTGTCTCAGCCTGCCAAGCATTAGAATTATAGGCATGTGCCCCCAGTAAGTAATTAAATGAATGAATGAATGGTAGAGGTGGCATCTTTCTCTAATAGAAGAATTTTGAGTGATTTGTATAAATATTCTCTTTCAAGTATGCAAAGCTCAACTCCTTATCCTTTGACTGTGGATGAAGCTCATTGATTTATTGATTTTCTTCCAAGGAGTCGAGTATGGAAACAGCAGAGAGGAGGAAAAAGAACTTTACAAGTGGAGAAACCCAGCAACGCCTGCTCACAAGGCGATCGAGATCAGTATCTCTAGCGATGAGTCACATAACAGGTGCACTGGCTAGGATAGAAGGGGAATGGCAACTCAGCTTTGTGAGCCTCCTCTCCAGAACACACAACCCAAGTCTAATCATGAGAAAAAGCTTCAGGTAAGTCCAAATTGAAGGACAGTAGACCAAATACTTGACCAGTCTACCTCGACACCGTCCAGTTCATCAAAAACAAGGAAAGTTGGAGAAACTGTCACACAAGAAGATAAAGAGCCATGATAAAAAGGACATTAGGGAATAATTAGTGAAATGTAGATCAGGTGTGGAATTGGCTTAATAATAAAAGATCAACGTTAGTTGTGACAAATGCACCGCAGTTATGTGTAGTGTTAACTGAAGAGGAAACTGGGAAAGGAGTAGACAGGAATTCTCTGTACTATTTTGCAACCTCTCTGTAAATCTAAAATCAAACATTTTAAAAACAAACAAGAGCCGAGCATGGTGGTGCACACTTGTAATCTCAGTACTTGAGAGACTGAGACAGGAGGATCGCAGGTTTGCAGCCAGCCTCAGGTACTTAGTGAAGCTCTCTGCAACTTAGTGAGACCCTGTTTCAAAATAAAGAACAAAAAATAGGGCCGGGGATGTGGCTTGGAGGTAGAATGCTCCTGAGTTCAATCCCTGGTACTGAAAAAAAAAAAAAAACAAGTATACACACATGTATTCAACCTCTTGAACCAAAATGCAAAGAAGACATACTTCTACTCCTGACCAAGCACATCTACTGACTCCCAAGAAATATTATGCAAGATAAGCCCCCTCCCCAAGATATTCAAACTGGGACCACCATGAAGGATAGTGGTTTACCTTGGATGCGTGGGATGACTCCATTGGCTAAGCAGAAGAGGAGACTGGAGACTGTAATTACCTGGATGAAAGATTTGGGCTTTTCCAATTTCAAGGATGGATGGGAGCTTCAAAATCTCAGCTGAGCATTGGAGCAGCAGGGAAGCTTTCCTTCTTATGCATCAGAAAAGGCTCATTAAGAATTTCAGTTCCTTGAGGTGAAACTCAGAAGGGGTAGCTTTGGAGATATTGGGAGTAGACTCCAAAATAGGGCAGCCACGGGAGTAGTAAACCACAGGAAAGCAATTGCAAGAGACCCCTTGGAAAGTGGAGGCAGAAAAGCTTGTCCGCTCAATGAAATGTGATTGAGAGATCAAGGGGGTGATTCCTGGGCTTATTGATTGGGGAAGCCACGGGACTCCAAGCACTGCGATCTCCAAGATGCCGTATGAGCATGGCAGACCTCCTCTTTATGGAGTTTTGTTGTTGTTAATTAAATGTCTCTCTAAAGCCCGTATTAAGAATGTTTACTAGTTAGGATACATAATATTTTTCTCCTCGAGGACAAACCAGTCAATTTTTATATTCTCATAAAGTAAACTTGCAGCCTCCGTCAGTGAAATCTTCAGATCTAATTCTCAACTTGAGAGAAGTCCAAAGATATGAGTGCTATGGAAAACAGCATGGGGAGGCCTGCATTCAATTTTTGCCTTGATTATTTTTTGTCTCTTGCCACATCTCTACTGATCCAAAGAGGAACTGATTTTTTTTTTTCTTCTTCTTCTTTTCTTTTTTTTCTTTGAAAACGAGATCTGTGGTGCTGAAAAACAACCAAAAGAGACACACACTTCAGGCAAAATAAAAGAATATACCTTTCTCTGGGCCTCTTATATATGATTGCTCTCCACTGGTGTAATAATTTATTGCTTATTGGTTCACTATTTCTCAGGCTCACTTTTCTTTCTTTGGCTGCACGGGTGACTCCATTAGTGGTAATGAACTGTGTCATGCGTAATCACACCATCAAGACTCATCTACCTTAAACCCCAAAGGTTGAAACCTTCCCAGCTCCCAGTCCTGCAAAGATAAAAACGAGCAATGACCTGCAAAAAGAGAGACCTGAGAACCTCTGGAGATATTAAGTGTAAGCTTAATAGTGAGTCATTAATAAGTAAGATGCAGTACAATTATCAATATGAAGTGCATTTAATAATTAATGCCTTGCAAACAAAAGGGAAATGAATACCACGTGGAATCAGACAGAGGTTATAGTTAGTTCCCCTTGAGAATCTTGCCTGGAAGGGGAATTTACAAACTGTTTAACATTTTGAAAGAGCCACTTCCCCAAGGCTCAACTAGCGAGCCACTTAGCAAACAGAAACATTATCACTCATCCATCTGTGCTCTTACAAGCTTTACCCACGCTTGCTTATAAAAGTACAGCGTCTATTTAATTACAACTTTTCCCCTTTCAATGAAGTGTCAAAAAATTTGGGTTCGTGTGTGTGATTAATAAAAATAAAAGTAGTTCAAGCATAGCCTCTTTTATCTGTCGTTCCATTATCTGGGATTTTTATGCTAGTATTCATTGCTAGTAATTTCCAGTTTCTATTGACAATCCCACCTTTCGGTGAGCTATATTTTATTGAGCATGATAAGGGAACTAATATTCATTGAACAATCATCAGGTAGATGGGTTATTGCACTGGTCATCCCATGCAATTCTCTTAACAGGCCTGCATGATCAGCTTTATTAACCTCTCAGGTCATAGACCAGAAATTTCATCTTAAAAGAGGCCAAGTCACTTACCCAAGGTCAAAAGTGGTGGACGGGGGAGCCGGGTATGGTGGCGCACGCTTGTAATCCCAGCATTTGGGAGGCTGAAACTGGAGGATCTGAGTTCGTGGCCAGCCTCAGCTACCTAGTGAGGTACTCCACAACTTAGTGAGACCCTATTCCAAAATAAAGAATAAAAAATAGGGCTAGGGGTAGCTCAGAGGTAGAATGCCCCTGAGTTCCATCCCTAGTACTGAAAAAAAAAAAAAAAAAAAGTAGTGGACAGGGAATTTCATTCTTGACCTTTCTGATACCTAAGCTCTAAGCCTGTCATTTTTGAATTCTGACTCCTAAATCTATTTACAAATAGAATATGAAGGCTGCCTTGTTCCTATGAAATGACCGTATCTAAAGTAACATTATATTCCCTTATAGAACACTCCCCCCCCATAATATTTAGCTGTTTGTCAACAGCTGAAAGACCAAAGGTCAATAGTGCTTTGGGAGTCACTGTTTCTGAAGAGAATCCAGGTAGTGCCTGGCATGGCTGCCGCTCAAGACTGTGATAAAAGGGGGGAAGCCAATCTTTCTCCAGCATGCACACTCGTGGCCTTTCCTAGCCGTCCCCACGGCCTCAGCCATCAGCTGCACTGAGCCGCTGAGAGGAGAGGATGCAGTGCCTTGCCATCGCCTTCAGCCTAGTATGAGTAACTAACTTTCATCGTGAAACATGTGTGTAAAATCAGAGAGGACAGGCTTCAAGGTTCCCAACTATCCTGTGTCTGTGAGTGTTTTAATCCCTCTGTCTTCTTCCAGGAGACGAGCCACACAATCGGGGTCTGAGATTTCTTCCTAGGAATGGAGTGTCTGCTTGGTCATGAGCCCACACCTTTCCCATCTCTACTTTCAGGGGCCCCAATCTCACATTCTCCCACCAAGCAAGCATCTTCCCACGTGCTGTGAGCGCGGGAGGTATCCTCTGCTTTTGAAAATTGAATACATTTGTGTTTGTATTTTCGATTCTGTTCAAATAACATCAGTTCTATTCATATCACCCAAACCTTACAGTCAAATTTTATTAAAAACATATTTAAGGTAATAATGATAGTAATAAAATAAACTCACTTGAAATTATTTGGCAATAATCAAAATATTCAGACCTCAAGGATTAGAATCCCCCAGGCCAGCACCTACCCTTTTCTTGAACTCTTAATAAAAGTCTTGGAAACTAGAAACGAGATAGTTTCCCAAAAGCTAGAGTAGATTTTTACTGAAAAGAAAATATCTGATGGCGTATGCTTCTTAAGGATCCAAATATAATTTAAAAATGAAAATAAATAGATGAATAAATAATATTAGAGCAAATATTCTGTCTTAAGCAAGTGGCGTTACCTAACAAGTTTTAATACCTATACAATATTAGAAAAAGAACACAATGCTTCTTTTTAACAATGACTTCTCCCCAGCTGAGTTGAACATGAGGAAGTCTTGGATTTCAGAAATTCCCTCAGCTCAAGGGCCAGACAGGCAGTTGCCATTATCTTCTATAGTCAGAATGAAAATGAAAGAGAAACAAAATCACCATGGGAAATACAAAACAGGCATGAATTTGTCAAAAAGAAGCCATCTATTCAAACAGTTTGGATCCCCATAGACAAGCTCTCTCATAAGAAGAGCCACAAGCCGGGCGTGGTGGCGCACACTTGTAATCCCAGTACTTGGGAGGCTGAGACCAGAGGATCTGGGTTTGCAGCCAGCCTCAGCTACTTAGTGAGGCCTTCTGCAACTTAGTGAGACCCTGTTTCAAACTATAGAATAAAAAATAGGGCAGAGGGTGTAGCTTGGAGGTAGAATGCCCCTGGGTTCAATCCCCAGTACTACAAAAAAAAAAAAAAATAGCCACAAAATACCACATAGCACTAATTTCAGCAGTGTCCTCTCTGTTTGGTGGTACGTACTTGAATTCTGGCCATGTTCCAAAGTCAAAGTTGTCAAGTTGCCTTCCTGAAGCTGCTGGCTCTTGCCCTGCTCCTTTCTCCATTTCCTCAACCCTGGGGTTGTACCACACAGATGTAGGGCCACACCACACAAATTAACATAGGACACAGCTTCTTTTACACCGGAAGGTAGTACAAATAATTTCATGAGACGCTCTCATCTCTTACACAAGAAATGGAGCCCCCCCCCCCTTTTTTGTGGTACTGGGGATTGAACTCAGGGGCATTCTACCTCCGAGCTACACCCCCAGCCCTAATTTTATTCTTTATTTTGAAACAGGGTCTCACTAAGTTGCGGAGGGCCTCACTATAAAGAACAAAAAATAGGGCTGGGGGTATAGCTTGGAGGTAGAATGCCCCCAAGTTCAATCCCCAGTACCGCAAAAAAAAAAAAAAAAAAAAAAAGAAAGAAAAGAAAAAAGAAATCAAATTTTGTGATCTTTTTATGTGCTTTATTTAGTTGTTTTTCTCATTATAGACAACATGTTTAGATAACTTTAATTAGTTGAGAGAATTATAATGAAGGCATTCATCCATGAGTACTGTACAATTTTCTTTCCGCTCCTTTGGTAAAATCACTGTTTTCTATCTCTGTAGGTTTAGAAGTCTTGTCTTTAGAAGTATTCCTTCCGCAAACTGTGGAATCACAGACGGAACCCTTTTTTAGATGGGATCACATTTTATAAATCTGAATATGTATCATTACTGCAAATATAAATTTACAGTGTGCTTGAGAGAAAGCAGAATTTTAACTTCCTAAAATTATTAAATTGAGGTAATAGCTAAAGATTTTGTTTTGTTCATTTTGCCTTAAAAAAGATTCCTAAAAGCACATGAGCAAAAAGTATTTTGTATTCATGTTCAAAGCAAAGGAAGAAAAAATTAGACTATGCTAAATGTTAGTGGATATGAATTCTATTGGAATGTCTTTATATTTACTCCATCATCATAGGAACATCACAATTTGATATTTTATGGTTTTTCGATAAGAAATACTGGAGTGTATGTGTGTAGACAATGGAACTTTTAATTTATTAAATTAAAACCTGATAATAAACAAACACCTTTTTTACTTGCTTTCCTGGTCAAAACAATGAATATTTTTACTACTAACGTCAGTGATTTGTAAATTTCTAAGAATCTCTCTATTGTAATGGTACTTACTTTGAAAATAATATATCTTTCCTCAAGGCAATTGTAACTTTATTTTATTATTATTATTATTATTATTATTTTTACTTTTCTTTTTTTTTGTGGCACTGGGGATTCTACCTTTGAGCTACACCCCCAGCCCACTTTTATTTCTTATTTGGAGACAGGGTCTTGCTAGGTTGAAGAGACTCTCACTACTTACTGAGACTGTCCTCGAACCTGCGATCTTCCTGTCTCAGCCTCCCAAGTACTGGGATTTCAGGTGTGCACCACCATGTGTGGCTCAATTGTAACTTTAAAAGAAAAAACCATGAAGTGTGGTTTTTCTTGTTGTTGTTGTTGGTCCTAGAGGTTGAACCCAGAGGGTGCTGGCCTTGAACCTGCAATCCTCCTATCTCAGCTTCCCAGGTACTGGGATTACAGGCATGTGCCACTATGCCTGAGTCTGTGAAATTATTTTTAAAAATATGGAGAAGAAATACAGAATTCTGAGCAGGAGATAACAATGAGAAGAATCAATACTGGAAATAAAAATATTTCAGAGTTAACTGTATGAAACATGCCTAAAGTCTTCTTTGAGTACTATTTATTTATTTTACAATGAATCATACACATATTGAGACTGTTGTCGTTACCGGCAAGCACGTATCTGCCTCCTCTTCAGCCGCCTACCCAGTCACCTTCTCTTTGTATTAATAGTCTCTTCTTCCTCTCAGCATCAGTGATCTTAAGTCCCTTCTTCCATTCCTCATCTCTTAGGTTTTCAATTTACAATTAATTATATGAGAATAATAAGTTGTTTTCTGACCAGTAATGCAATTGAAAAGGCAAACATCATTAGAACTTAATTTAACAAATGAACGTTCACTTCTCCTGACCCTCAGCACTAAACGTCGTGGATGTAGCAGCACGCTGTCTGGCTCTTGAGTGTCTCTGTACCTCACAGGACAGTTGGCTTCCCGCTGCTCTCCGTGGCTCTCCTGCTCTGGGCCTCCTTCCCCTTCCCCAGGCGGCAGAGGCCTGGGCTACTTCGTGTTTTTCACTACGCCGAGGTAAATTGGAAAGGTTAGTGATATTTCCAGCAAGTTTCACGGAGAGTCTAAAGAAGCAACCTGACTTTCGTGCCTCTTGTCTCCGTACATGTAGTTTCTTATGCCCCTGGTTCTATCCTTCTCCCATTTCTCCATCATGACTGGCTTGAGGCATCCTGTCTCCAAGAAGCCTGTGGTGACCCTCAGACCAGATTCGACACTCCATCTCTCTGCCTCTGCGCTCCTGTGCACAAATCCTTCATGGTAATACTACCCTGCCATTGTCTGTTCACTTGCCCATCTTTCAGGCAAGTCCCCCACCCACACTGAGGGCCCCTCCCAGTGGATAGCAGGGTTTTAACATCTGATCTCTGCTAGATAGCATCATGGTGCCTGAATTACAAACTCAAATGAATGCATGGCCGTATTCTCAGAAGCCTTCCCACAGGACAGCCTACACTTGTTAGTCTGGCCCCAGATTTCCAGATTTGCCCCTTTCCTCCTTTCCACTTTCATTTCCTACAACTTTTCTCAATTTGTCTGTCACGTAAATGGTCCAGTCAGTCAGGACTTAGCCTTTCTCACACAGTCTGCGCAGTTTTATACTGCAGGTTCTGCAAGGGTCATTCCAATTAAAATGCTTTCTGTTTTGTATGCAGCGAAAAATGAAGGTCGGGCTTAAGTGTTGCTACCTCTCTGCTCCCTGAGCACTTTGATCCTAACACTAATATAGCATGAATCACGTTGTATCATGGTTGGTGATTTATCTATCTATATTTCCCACTGCACTGAATTCTTTAATGAGCAAGAGCTGTTTGGTTTGTCTTTGAATCTGTAGAGAGGTTAAATGATTTGCTTAAGATGAAAAGAAAAAACAAAACGAAAAACAGAAAAATCACAAACAAATTCAGGTATTCTGCCTCCAAGTCCACTATTCTGAAAAAAATGTCTTCTGAACTTCTCTTTCTTTTCTCACAAAGCTCAGGAACATTGTTATGTTACTAATCCTAATGCCAATAGCAAACACACACGTGTACACACACATGCATATAATTTTCTCTGTATCTTCTTGTAAAGTATATTTCTCAAAAAAATCAAATCAAATCAAATAAAAAAACTCTGGAAACTAAAGTGTAGGTGGTAAATAAGTGTAGGTGGTAAATGCTGAGAAAAATTCTCAATGGAAACATACAGACTTTTGTAATATTATTATCCACCACCATTATGCAGCTTCTTTTGCTGATGCATCCTGCTCCTAAATAGAGTTCTGGTGCACTAGATGAAGAGTAATGAAGGTTGACTAAATTACCTTAATATCCCTACATGAAAAGAAAAAGCATTTTGAAATACCCCTATATGAAAACCAATTTTGGAGGAGAAACTGCCTGTTAGGCTATAATGAAGCCTGCTTGCAACCAGCCAGTGTCTGGTCTAGTTTTCCAGGCTGCCTCTCCAGACCTTCTTCACATCTGCTGACAGCAGTTCAAACACTCAGCAGAGGGCTCCGGGGGCAGGAGCGAGGGAGGGAGGGCTTACTCTAAGTAGGCCAAGTCGGCTTGAAATAAGTGCAGTCTGGGCATGAGGTCTTGGAATCGGAGGCTTTTCTGAACTGTAATCCTAGCTCAGACACTGATCCCTCCTGTGACCTGGGATAAACGACTCAACCTTTTTGCCTTGGTTTCCCGAGCCTCTAAATAGGGATAATAATCCTGACCTCAGAAGGCTGGTGTATGAATTAAACATCTGTGAGGCTTGATCTGAAAGTCAGGCAGAACAAGGCCTCTGGCTCTTTGCAGATGCACAAACTCTTGCAACTCAAGTCGACAAGGACTATGCTCCGGGGGCAAAAAATGGCTGGTTCTGGAATCTGGGTGCCTGAAAGTGTTGAGGCGGCCTCGAAGGAAAAGTCGGAGTCATAAATGGAAGAAGCAAGAGGCTGAAAACAAGACCCAACCAAAGAAGCCATTGAAAACCTCGACTTCCAGTCTGGCTCTTCTTTCTTCTTCCTGGAGTCTGGCTTTTCCGGAACCTTGGGAGGCAACTGGCTTTCCTCCGCACCCCTTCCTGGGTGGAGAGCCTCTTCTGCGTGCTTGTTGTTTATTGCAAGAGTTGACAGCTACATTTATTTAGTCGGAGAAAGATTTGAATCATAACCATCAACAATTCAAGGACAAGACTTTTCAGTATCTGGAAGTTCTACCAAAAGTGCCATTTTAGGTTATACAGAATAATAAGATTTTGTTATCTTAGGAATACAATTACAATATAGAAAATGAAGTCACTTTTAGAGTGATGGATGTGTTCTAGAACGTCACACATCATTCCAAGTTCACTCCAGTCAAGGTTGATATTCTCATAGGGGGAGAAATGTAACAGAGAAGAGACATTTTTTAGAAGGGTTAACTCTAAAGCCAGTATAATGGATTTTTACTTTCTTTCTTTTTTTTTTTTTTTTCAGTACTGGGGATTGAACCCAGGGGCAGTCTACCTCTGAGCCACACCCCCAGTACTATTTTTAGTTCTTCTTCTTCTTTTTTTTTTTTTTTTGCGGTACTGGGGATTGAACTCAGGGGCATTCTATCTCTAAGCTATACCCCCAGCCCTATTTTTTATTCTTTATTTTGAAACAGGGTCTCACTAAGTTGCTGAGGGCCTCACTAAGTAGCTGAGGCTGACTGCAAACCTGGATCCTCCGGTCTCAGCCTCCCAAAGTTCTTTATTTTGATACAGAGTCTCACTAAATTGAGGAGTGTCTCACTAAGTAGCTGAGGCTGGCCCCAAACTTGCAATCCTCCAGTCTCAGCCTCCCGAATGCTGGGATTACAAGCGTGCGCCACCACGTCCAGCTGGCTTTTTACTTTCATGCTGTTCTTTTTTGGCTCAGCATTCTCTCCAATATTGGAGAGCTGGCTCCCCTCAATTAACCAACAAGACACAAGGTAGGTGGGCATTTGTCCTTGAATTAGCTATCTATTGCCATGAAAATATTTTCCCAAACGTAGTGACTCAAAACAACAGTGTTTATTATTGTATACCTTCTGTTGGTCAGGAATCTGGTGTCACTTCACGGAGTCCTCCAGGTTGGGGTCACTTGCAGCCACAGGACAGTCACAGGGTGGAGAGCTGCTGGAATCATCTGAAGCCCAGCTGGGGAAGGGTTGGCTTCCACACGGTTATTGACATCCATTCTCCTGCAAATAATGTAATTTTGTTCTTCTTTACTGCTGAGTAGAATTCCATTGTGAGTATATCCCATAACTTCTTAATCCATTTATCTGTTGATGGACAACTAGGTTGGTTACTTGGTTTGCAAGAGAAAAAAATTGTTGCTAAAAGTCTTATACTATTCTAAGCTGGTAATGTATGTATTTATGTAGCATGCATATTTGTGAGTGTGTAAAGAATGTGGATAGCTTAGGGGGAGAAATTTATCACCACCTTTTAAAAACAACTCAAATTACCTTACCTAAAAAGAGCAGGTCAACATCATGATTTATGAGCCGGGCGTGGTGGCGCACGCTTGTAATCCCAGCATCTGGGAGCCTGAGACCGGAGGATCTGGGATCGCAGCCAACCTCAGCTACCTAGTGAGGCACTCCGCAACTTAGTGAGACCCTGTTTCAAAATAAAGAATAAAAAATAGGGCTGGGGGTATAGCTCGAAGGTAGAACACCCCTGGGTTCAATTTCCAGTACCGCAAAAAAAAAAAAAAAATCATGATTTATATATTCCTTCTCTACAGTAATCATGTACTTGGAAAGATAATCTGGATCTGAGAACACTATTCAACTTTCACTCTGATATTGATGAATATATATTTACTTGTAAGTGGTATTCTTAATGAGTCCTATTATGGCTATGACTGGATACTTTTACCTACTATCAGCTCCTTTTTTTAAGAGAAGTCTCCATTTCTTCTGAAATGTTCTGTACTTGCTATTTCTGAGCAGAAGGCTATTTAGAGAGCCTTCAGTTTAGTGATCTGAGACAAGATATATTACAAAAGACACATTTCCATTTCTGCGTCATCACAGAGAAGATGGAGAAAAACAGGAAGTTCATTTTTCTTCCCTCCAAACTTTGTATCTATGATGAATTAGCTGCTGACTTTGTGGAGAAACATTCCCTTCCACGAGGGTTTCGAAGCATCATTTGTGTTTTGGAAAAGCAGAAGTTCATGTTGAGTCAATAACTTCAACTTCCACAACTCAATGCAACTTATAGTGTATAAGTTACTGAGGAACAGTAACTAGACAAAAAGAAGGAGTAGGAAGAGGAGGAGGAGGAGGAGGAGGAGGAAAAAAAAACCATTCCTCGTTAGTTACTGTCTATTCGTTAGCTCATATCTTTTCAGCCTTGCCATCAACTTTTTTTTTTTTTTTTTTTTTTTTTCGGTACTGGGGATTGAGCTCAGGGGCATTCTATCTTCGAGCTATACCCCCAGCCCTATTTTTTATTCTTTATTTTGAAACTGAGTCTCACTAAGTTGCGGAGTGCCTCACTAATTAGCTGAGGCTGGCCACGAACCCGGATCCTCCAGTCTCAGCCTCCCGAATGCTGGGATTACAAGCGTGAGCTACCCGCCCTGCTGGTATCGACTTTCGAGTGGGAGACTGACACACCAGAACACTTGTGTTCAGAATCCATAGATATTACAAAGTATTATAGCAGATTGTTGAAGATTTCATGGATATCGTATTAGTTTTCTAGGGCGCCATAACAAAATGCCACCACAAACTGGGTCAGCAGCAGAACTCTCAGGCCTGCAGGCCGTGCAACTGCAACCCAGCCTTGGCAGCCGTGGCTCCCTCCGAGGGCCAGGAGGCAAGCAACTGTTCCAGGCGCCTCTCCTCGGCTTGCAGATGATATTTTCACATCGTCTTCAGCGATCCATGCATATAAACGTCCACTCCTACAAGGATGCCAAGCCATGCTCTTTAGCTTGAGCTCTCTCGTAATGGCGGTACTGTAACTCAGCTATATCTGTGAACACCTGTCACCAAAGAAGGCCACACTTGGAGATACTAGGCATTAGGACCTCAATACGTAAATTTAGGGGGGCTACAATTCAGTCTTTTGTAACACATTTTGTAAGATATATTACAAAAGACACATTTCCATTTCCGTGTCATCAGAGAAAAGATGGAGAAAAATAGGGAGTTCATTTTGTTTTTCCCTCAAAACTTTGTAACTATGATGAATTAGCTGCAGACTAGATCCTCCCAATCTAGTCTGTTATAATAAGATACCATGGCCTGGTTGACTTATCAACAACAGAACTTTATTTCTCCCAGTCCTGGGTGCTGGCACATTCCATGTCTGGTGAGCATTCTCTTCCTGGATGCTGAGTCTCACATGGCGGAGAGACGAGGGACAACCCCGGGTCCTCTTTGTAAGGTCACGAAACACATTCACGTAGGAAAACGTTAGAGGACATACGGCAACCACTTTCAAATTTCTGAAGGACTAGCCTGAAAAAGACTGACAAGACTCTTCTGGGATGCTCTGAAACTACAAAACTAAAATGAATATATTAATTTGGGAAGATACAAATTTTTCACTAGATATCAGAACATATAATCTTTAAGAACTCGTATAATATCCTATAAGAAAGGCTTTGGGTTTTGCAATCTTTGGACAGACAATAATATAAAATCTTATCACTGGTAACTGCTACATATGGACTTGACTTTAGAGAGGGAATCTTTAAGGTAATTATAAGTTAGTATTTCATGGTTCTAAAGGAGGTGATATGATGGATGTAAATTCAGTACCTTAGGTTTTGTTGCTGGTTATTTTTGTTATTTTGTTTAATGATGATTAATGTTAATGTTATTTTACTTTCTCTCTGCCTTGGCTATTACTCTTATTTTTTTTTAATTAATTAATTAATTTTTTTTTTTTTGCAGTACTGGGGATTGAACTCAGAGACATTCTACCTCCAAGCTACAACCCCAGCCCTATTTTTTATTCTTTATTTTGAAACAGGGTCTCACTAAGTTGCAGAGGGCCTCACTAAGTAGCTGAGGCTGGCTGCAAACCTGCAATCCTCCTGCCTCAGCCTTCCAAGTACTGGGATTACAAGGATGTGCCACCACGCCCAGCTTGGCTATTATTCTTTAATAAAATTGAGTTGATAACAACTACCTCATATGGTTTCTGTGAGAGATAACCCAGATGATGTACACCCAACACCCAGCACTGTGCTCAGTACAGATTAGAACCTTAAAAAAAGTAAATTAATACCACTAGTATTGCTATTTGAAATTTACCAGTTATTGGAAGTGATGAGATTGTTCTGAAGAAGTAAAATAGTGGCTGGAGGGTCACAGTTCACTGATATTACATAAAATTCTTACATTGTTTGGAAGTTAGAGAGGGAATTTTTAAGGTAATTATAAGTTAGTATTTCACGGTTCTAAAGGAGGTGATATGATGGATGTAAATTCAGTAGCTTAGGTTTTGTATCTTTCTCCATGAATAAAACTAGAGTGGCTATTGCTTCTTTTAGTTGTTTCTTTCTTCACATACTGAATTGCATGAGTTGGAATGATATTTTGCCGTGTTGGATGAATGTTGAAAAATACCTGTACAAACAGCAACATCTATATGAATGTAAACTTCAGTGTCAAATGTTATCACAAAAAGCAACACTGAGTATTCTCCTTGTAACTGAGTGGATGCCTTTAAGTGTAAGTCCATTGTGAGTTTATTGGAATATGTACAAATTAGTCTTTTCCTCATGCAAAGACATAGAGGGCTACATCCCCCACTCATGCATCAGTCCCTAAGTCATCAGCGTCTCCTGTGGCTTCTCTGTTAAGTGCCCAGAGGGTGCAAGGCACTGAGTTTAAAAAATACATCCAGGGGGTTGAAAAAGCTAAAGAAAGATATCAAGTACTGGGACCACAAGGAAAGTAGGGCTGGGAGTGGGAGTCTTGGACAAGTCAGAAGATTTGGGAAACACTTTGGGCTTCTCATTGAAACATGTGAGAGAACAAAATACATGGTCTCCCATTTTCAGGGAGAGTTGAGTTTCATAGTGAAAATATGCAGGCAGACATTTAGTAAAGCGTGGGACCAGGATAGGGAAGTATTGGTTACTGAAGGGGATCATAGGATGGGCACCTCGCCACAATCCTGAGGGTTGGCAGGGCTCGGCAGAGGAAGTGTTTCTGAGTTTAGACTGTAAGGGTTAGTAGGAGCTTACAGGTGAAAAGGAGGGGAAAGAGGATTCTGGGAGAGAAAAATCAAGAAAGGTCATGCATCACATGCAGGAGAGATTCCAGAATTCAGCTGAAGCCAGAGGAACACAGGGTGATGGAAAATATCAAGACCCAAGGGGCAGAAAAGTTGCCCTGAACGTTGGCAGTGGAACCTTCACTTTCCTCCATGAATCCAGGGTGTCCTGGGTAGCATTAAGAACTTGGGAGGCTGAGACAGGATCATTACAGGTTCAAGGCGAGCCTCATCACATAGAAAGACTCAGCAACTTAGCTAGACCCTATTTCTTTTTTTTTTTTTTTTCTTTGCGGTACTGGAGATTGAACTCAGGGGCATTCTACCTCTGAGCTATACCCCCAGACCTATTTTTTATTCTTTATTTTGAAACTGAGTCTCACTAAGTTGCGGAGTGCCTCACTAGGTAGCTGAGGCTGGCCTCGAACCCGGATCCTCCGGTCTCAGCCTCCCGAATGCTGGGATTACAAGTGTGCGCCACCATGCCCAGCTCTAGACCCTATTTCTAAATAAAAATAAAATTTAAAAAGGACTAGGGGTGTAGCTCAGAGGTAAAATGCCTCTGGGTTCCATCCCCAATACCAAAATAAAGCAAAAAATCCCACCAGCCAGCTCCAGAATCTATACATATTTAAGATTTTTTTAAACCAGGAGTGTTGACACACACCAATGATCCCAGTACTTGGGAGGCTCAGATTGGAAGATCACAGATTCAAGGCCAGTCTCGGCAACTTAGTGAGACCTTGTTTCAAAAGAAAAAATAAAATGGGTGTAGAGGCACATGCCTATAATCCCAGTACTTGGGAGGCTGAGACAGGAGGATCTCAGGTTCAAGACCAGCCTCAGCAACTTAGTAAGACCCTGTTTCAAAACAAAAAATAAAATAGTGCTAGGGGTGGAGTTCAGAGATAGAATGCCCTTGAGTTTAATCCTCAGCAACACACACACACACACACACACACACACACACACACACACACACACACAGGTTAGGAGTGGAGCTCAGAAGTAGAATGCCCCTGAGTTCAATTCTCAGTACAATAACTACAAAAACCATTATAACAACAAAATATATTCTTAAGACCTTTTCATGTTAAAACTATTTAAGTGCTGGGCGTGGTGGCATATGCATGCCTGTAGTAATCTCAGTTCTTGGGTGGCTGAGACAGGAGGATCTCAGGTTCGAGGACAGCCTCAGTAAGTAGTGAGACTCTCAGCAACCTAATGAGATCCTGTTTCCAAATAAGAAATAAAATAGGGCTGGGGGTGTAGCTCAGAGGTAGAATACCCCTGAGTTCAATCCCCAGTACTATTTAAGGCCTGTTTAGGATCTTTTATGCACACAAATACATTTTAAAAGATCACTGCACACTCTTACAATGAGGTGTGGCGGGAAGGCTGTGGGTTTCTAGAGGCTGCGCTTCTAAAAGCCAGACCTCTTTTGTTCCCCCTTGGCTTGGTCAGTAACTCACGATGCCAGCGCGGTGCCAGCGTGCGACCTGGGATGCAGAAATACTTGTCTCTCGAGGAGAAAATTAAGATGACGTCATTCTACTGGGACTGCTTTCCAATGGAGGAGTGCATAGGAATGGACAAAGGAGCTCCCGGTGGTGCTGGGGAGAACATTCCAGACACAGGCGTGGGAATGGACTCAACCCCTGAGGGACGGACGACGGATGGTCGACGGAGCACCTCCCTTTGGTCTGCTCCTGTGTTCCCAACGTGTCGTCTTGCGTGGATTCAGGTCAGACCCGGCAGTCAGTCTGTGTCTCTGGACCTCATCAGCATCCCTCCTCTCCCATCAAAATGCTTTTGCCCTTGAATCGCAGGGCCCTGTTTCCCAGGTAACTACTTTTCAAGAACCACCGTTGTTTTAAATTTCTCCCCCGCCTTTCTGGTTTAGATTTGACCCCACAGTCCTCGAGTCCCCCACGTTAACCCTTGCCTGCCCTGTAATCTCTACACGTTTCTGCACTTGCTTGTTTTAAACATTTCTTTGTCCTCTGCTACAGTTGTATTTGATACCATAGGCACTCGGTGAGTGTTTGCTAAATGAATGAATGAATGAGTAAATGAATGAATGAATGAATGGGTGTATGAATGCATGAATACACAAATATTAGAGTACAATATAGTATAGTAATTTAAAGCATGGATTCTGCAGTTAGACTGTCCGATTTCACGCCCATTATCTTACCACTTACCAACCAGGTGTGTAAAATTGGGAAAATAACTTTAAATCCCTCAGTTTTCTCAATTATAAAATGGAAATGGTAGTAACACTACTTGCTTCACAGAGTTGCCGAGATATTTGGCAGAGCCGGGCATGGTGGTGCACATTTGTAATCCTAGTACTTGGGAGGCTGAGACAGGAGGATCACAGGTTCACGGCCAGCCTTAGCTACCTAGTGAGGCTCTCCACAACTTAGTGAGACCCTGTTTCAAAATAAAGAATAAAAAATAGGGCTGGGGGTGTAGCTCAGAGATAGAACGCCCCTGGGTTCAATCTCCAGTTCTGAAAAAAAAAAAAAAAAAAGATGTTTGGCAGTATGGTGGTACTGGAGATCCAACTCAGGGGTACTCCTCTACCACTGAGCTCCATCCCAGCTCTGTGTGTGTGTGTGTGTGTGTGTGTGTGTGTGTGTGTGTGTGTGTGTGTTTCTGGGGATGAAACTGAGTTGCAGGAGCATTCTACTTCCAAGCTACAGCCCCAGACCTTTTCATTTTTTATTTTGAAACAGGATCTCACTAAGTTGCTGAGAGTCTCTCTAAGTTGCTAAAGCTGGTTTCAAACCTGTGATACTCCTGTCTCAGCCTCCCAAGTACTGGCATATGCTACCACACCTGGCTATCTCATCCCTATTTTTTAATTTTAATTGTGAGACATGGTTTCACTAAGTTGCCCAGGCTGTCCTCCAACTTGCAATCCTCCTACCTCAGCTTCCTGAGCAGCTGGAATTACGGGCGTGTGCCACTGTTCCCAGCTTTGTTAAGATGTGTTAAATGAGTTATTATTTGTAATGCACTAAAAAGAGTTTCTGGAACATAGGGTGTTTATAAAACACATGAATGCTGTGTTCATGTATGTCAATGTCAACATGATTCACATTACGATGTGGGATGATAATGCACCAATAAAAGCATATAAAAATTAAAAAAACAAAACACATGAATGTACAGAGGTGACAAGTACTTGAATTTGGGTCCAGAGAGACTGAGAGCAGAGACAAATTCACAGGAGGTAAAGAGAGAATTGATGGGCCTGGTGACTATTTTGCCAGCATGCTCATTGGTATAATCCAAAATACCTGACCAATACAACCAGAGGAAGAGTTTATTTGCTCACAGTTCTGGAGATTTCAGAGGTTCAGTCCATGCCAGGCTGGGTCGGTGGAGCGCAGGCTGTGGGGGTGGGAAGCAGAGAGAGTAAGGGCTCCGATCTCACATCACAGAGGCTGGAAGCAAGAAAGAAACCAAGGGGAGGAGGGACCATATATAATCCCAAGACCACACACCCAGGGACCCCTCCTCAGCAACCGATCCCTGCCTCCAACATGGCTGCCTTGTGTCTGTGAGGCTTAATGGGACATCTGAAATTCAAACCATTATAATGACTGAGGAAGAAAAAGAAGTTGGGATTAAGTTTGAGGTTCTATTACGGGCCACTGGAAGGGGTAGGCAGGCTCCTTCCATTAATTAATTACTTCTAACCATTTGTTTGTCTAGAAGAGCAAGGAGGGCCTGGCTCGAAGGACAGTGCCATTAATGTCACTGGGTGAAAGGGAGTTTGATGTCTGAAGCACAACATCAATGATGTGCTCTGAAGAGAGAAACAGAGTGTCCTTTATCCTGTTCCAGGAGCCCATCCAAGAAACCATACTACATGTAGCTGCCAAATCGCCTAAGACTCCTCTTGGCTGTGAAAGTTCCTCATACTGTTCTTATTTGTAATGACAGCACAAGATTGGTATTACTCTAAACCTAGTTGCTTAAAACAACAAATTTATCTTCCAGTTCTGTAGGTCAGAAGTCCAATATAGCTCATGGTAATGGTACTTATATGAACATGTCTCATTGGCTAAATATATACTAAGAACTTTCCTTCTGAAGGATGGTGAAATTGTAACTCCAAGACAGGCACAGTGGCGCACGCCTATACTCCCAGTACTTGGGAGGCTAAGACAAGGAGATTACAGCTTCACGGACAGTCTCAGCATTTTAGTAATTTAGTGAGACCCTCAGCAACTCAGTGAGACCCTGTTTCAAATTAAAAAATATAAGGGTTGAGATGTAGCTTAGAGGTAGAATGTCCCTGGGTTTAATCCTCAGTACCCAAAGAACAAAACAAAAACAAAAAAACCCCAAAACAACACAACAAAACAAAACAACACAAAAAACCTACTGGCCACCCTAACTGTGATATTGACCAGCCTTTCCCCTTTCTCCATTTTCTCCACCCTCTTGAGTCTCTGGTAAATACCTTTCTACTTTCCACCTCTTTGTCATCAACTTTTTTAGGTTCCACAAATGAGTATGATCTATTGCATGGTAGGCTGACTATAATTAGCAATAATGCATTGTATATTTCAAAACAGCTAGAAGAGAGGATTTGTAATGTTTTCACCATAAAGAAATGATAAATGTTGTAAGGCACGAAGGCACAAGCCTGTAATTTCAGCTACTCAGGAGGTTGAGACAGGAGGATGACAGGTTCCAGGCCAACCTGGGCAACTTGGTGAGACCCTGTCTCAAAATGAAATAAAAAAGGGCTGGAGGTGGTGCAGCTCAGTGGTACAGCATTTGCCTAGTATATGTGAGGGCCGGGATGTAATCCCCAGTAATGAGGAAGGAAGGAAGGAAGGAAGGAAGGAAGGAAGGAAGGAAGGAAGGAAGGAAGGAAGGAAGGAGAAAGAATGAAAGAGGAAAGAAAGAAGAGAGAGAAAGAAAGAAGAGAGAAAGGGCAAGAGGGAAGGGAAATTAAATGTTTATGGGAAAGATATTCTAATTACCTCAATTTGATCATCACACAATGTATACAGGTGTCAAAATACCATATTTTACCCCATAAATAAATACAATTATTATGTATTGATCAAAAATAAAAATAAAACATGCTTATCTCACACACACACACATACTGGTAGCCCTCTCACTTTTCATATTTGTATATGTGTGTGTGTGTGTGTGTGTGTGTGTGTGTGTGTGTGTATTTCAGTTAACATAATTTGGTGAAATAACACCAGTGTCTAAATTTCCTAGCTCAAATTGCATTTGCTATAGCATATGAACCGCAAGGGTAATGTGTAAAATCGTCTCAAGAGTAGTTTGAGTAGCGCTGCTTCTTGTCACGTAGCTAGCAATATGAGTGAGCATCCTTTTCGTGCATCCAGGAATCGACTGTCACGCTCCTTTCGAAGACTGGATTGGCTTCTGACATTTTATTCTTTGTGTTATCCAGGTGTTTTGAAATCTCTCCCCGAGACCTGTGTGTGTGTGTGTGTGTGTGTGTGTGTGTGTGTGTGTGTGTGTGTGTGGTACTGGGGATTGAACCCAGAGCCTTTCTACATTTGAGCTACACCCCCAGCCCAATTTTATTTCTTATTTGGAAACAAGGTTTCAGTAGGTTGACAAGAGTCTCACTACTTGCTGAGGCTGTTCTCGAACCTGCGATCCTTCTGTCTCAGCCTCCCAAGTACTGGGATTTCAAGCGTGCGCCACCATGCCCAGCTACCCAGAGTCTTTTTTTTTTTTTTTTTTTTTTGCGGTACTGGGGACTGAACCCAGGGACATTCTACCTCCAAGCTATACCCCCAGCCCTATTTTTTAGTCTTTATTTTGAAACAGGGTCTCACTAAGTTGTGGAGTGCCTCACTAGGTAGCTGAGGCTGGCCTCGAACCCAGATCCTCCGGTCTCAGCCTCCCTAATGCTGGGATTTCAAGTGTACACCACCATGCCCAGCTACCCAGAGTCTTTTTAATGTGACTTTTTTTTTTTTAAAGCCAGCATCACTTCCTCTAGCTGTCTTCATCCTGTTCTTCACAACCTCTCTCTCATTCATGTTACATTCTCTCAGCCTGAGTTTCCCAGGGCTCATACCTAGACTGAGGGACCATGGAGTCGCATCCCCGTGGCCAGCCCTCTCATTTCACATCCCCCAGTGTTGCTCAGTCCTTCCAGCATCTGTTTCGTGAAATCTCACAAGGTCATCACAGGGAGCCGTGGTGACCACACAGTTGCACGCGCTGCTGTGAGGTAACTGAACAGCAGACGTCCAGGAACCGCACTGAGGTGGCTGGTGCGTCTCTTACTCACACAGTCATTTCTGAATTGAAATGCTGATGGTGACATTTGTCTCTCCACATCTCAAGATGTTTTTTTTGTTGTTTTTTTTTTTTTTTTGCCGTACTGGGGATTGAACCCAGGGGCATTCTACCTCCGAGCTACACCCCAGCCCTATTTTTATTCTTTATTTTGAAACAGGATCTCACTAGGTTGTGGAAGGGGTCACTAAGTAGCTGAGGCTGGCCGCGAACCCAGATCCTCCAGCCTCAGCCTCCCAAGTACTGGGATTACAAGTGTGCACCACCATGCACGCACGCATGCAATCAATCAATCAATCATCAATAAAATACAAGACTAAACCAGCTAAGCACACAAAGAAAAGTTTTAGAATTTCCTTCCCTATTACAAAAATAATGGAGGATATGGCCCAAACAATTTTATTTTTAGATTGGCTTTTGCTCTCCGTAAGGTAGTACAGTAAGCACGCCTGGCAACACCCAATGAAAGGAGGGACCAAGGTGTACAGCATCTCACCTGCCCTCGGCCCACCCTGCACCGTCTCCAGGACAACAGGGACAGCTTCCATACACCTTCAGAACAATAGAAAGAGGACTGTTTGTTCCGATCCCCTCCCATCCACACGTACAGTTTATTATGAGTAGCACCAAGCAAATTGTCTCCAACTCTGACATTTTTCAAGACTTCCCCTGTTTGGTTAAAAAAAAAAAAAATCATCTTTCCCTTCTTTTCTTCCATGGTAACAGGACAAGACAAAGTGGTTCTGTTTTAATATTCAAGAGCTGTTGTTCTCGTACAAGGTGGTGATGTTCAGCAGAAAGACTTCTGCAGCATATAAAGAAATTCTTTCCTGCTGCTTAAGGCATGTCCCTAAAAAGCATCCTGTTGGAAGTTAAATTCTCAGTGCCACCGAGTGGGGAGGCGGGGACTGATGGGAGGCGTTTAGGTCACGAGGCCCCGCTCAGGAATGCGTTGGTGCTCACCGTGAAAGGACTTGAGGTTGTGAGTTCCATCTCTTAATCTCTCTCACTCTCCCCCGCTCTTTTTGTCCTTCCACCGGGGAGTGATGCAGTTAAAAAGGCCTTTTCCAGATGCCAGCCCCTTCATCGTGGACTTCCCCGCCTCTGGAATTGCACGCTGATAAATTTCTGTTCAAAGTAACTACCCAGTCGGTGGTATTCTGTTACAACAGCATGAACACACTAACGCACATTCCAACATGTGTGAATTACAGACACCCTAATCAATACCTTTGTCAGTCTCCTGATTTCCTCTTCCTGGCAGCTTAGGTTACAAACACAAATTAGAATGAGAACAAGAGTGGACCATTTCTATTTATTTCCTATTGTAAGTCAACAAAATGGCAGGACACTGAAATAGATATATAACGCTAGCTTAAGAAACACTATTTGGATCTAGAGTCCTTTATGGAAAGAATATTCAGAAACTACCTTTCTTCTGCTACTAGTTATCTAGTACATAAAATACTAGGCAAAATTTTAAAAGAATAAAGCTAAAAGATGTTCGTAGCGAGTTTAATTAATATGCTGAAAATACACATGCAAGTGTACTCGATACCTAGGTGACATTTAGGTCACTTAGAATTTTATTAAAGCAATTATCACATGCCATTTGTGCTTCTTGATTAGTCTGACATCCCTATGTAGTAGAAAAACAAATGTCTCTGTTTGATAATAACAAGCCAGTAAACCCTCTAGGTGTAATTGGAGCCATGCCATTTGGCATAGTGCATTCTAGAAGGGGAAGAGGCTACCTGCAAGGCCCAAAGGTTTATCAAATACATTTTTTTCAAGTGTGCTTGAAGAAACTAACATAAACTAAATCACGGAGTTCCCAAGCTGTTGCTTCAAGTGCAAAGACGAGATGCTTCCGTATGGAATAGAGCTGTTTGCAAACCACGATTGGTCAGTACAGAGAGTGAAATGTCCCTTTGCTTCAAGACCCAAGCCAACTGAGTCAGAAGTAATGGTAGCTGAAGTCCCAATTGCTCCCTCACCTAGAAACCTGCTATTACATTTAACTTTGACCAGGATGCCAGGATCAGCCAGGAATTTCTGAGTCTCTTGAGTCACGATTAGGGTAATGTGGATAACCTAACTGCTACCAGGACTGCCTTTGTGGGGACAGTTTACAGGCTAAGATAACCACTAGAAACTGGACAAGTTATTAGTAGATTCTTCCTCTGTCCATCTCTAACTCCAAGAACCCAAGACATTCCGAAAGGTCTAGGAGCTGTTCACCAGGTCCAGCACTTCCCGGAATACTACAGGAGGCATTGTTTTCACAATACCAGGAAACATCCAGATTTCTGTAACTGTCAGGAACACACACGCACGTGTGTGTGCATGCACACACATGCCCATGCACGCACACAAAGATTATGGGCAGGATTACATGCCTACTAGCTCAGACTTATATCTGAACAAAAACTCAGACACATCCAGCCTCCTGAAGGTGTAGAGGGACAAAATATCAGCCTTCATTTATCAACTGGCAATCACTCCCGTACCAGAGGCACCTCCATTCCACCAAATTTATCATCACTTTGATGGGAACACAGGCACCCTCCATCTCTCAGGAATTCTTTTAACTTCTCTTACACCTTCTTATATCAATTTCTTCCCCATTATGCTTCCAAAATATATGGCCGTAATAAGAATGCCATCTCGACTGGTTAGGGCATTTGTTCATTAAAAAGCCAATTCTCAGCTAAGTGAAGAGCCAAAGATCATTAGAGGTGACGGAGCATGGAATTTCTGAGATGAGTACCTCCCATAAGGCCTCAAATATCACCTTGGCCGTTGATGGCTCTCTTGGTGTGTGTTTTATACACCATTTATTTAAAACAGCTTTGAGAGAAGGTCATTCAGGTATTTGGATGTGGGTTAACATCCAAAATGAACCATGGTTTATTATTCTTCTTATCGTCCACTTACTAAGGATAGTATAGTAGATAGTTAAAGTCTATGGCCTCATTTGAGAAAGTGCAAAAAACAGCACTTTTCTCCTAGCCATATTAGAATGAATATCTTGGTATTTAAGGCTCTGATCCTTTAGAAGTGAGTGGTGATTTTGTGCATAGAGTGCACCTCCACCTCACCCTTCTAACTCTTGAGCATAATATTCTAACTCGGGCAGAGAAGAGCTGCAGCAAAAGGACATTAATGTCTGTAGCAATGTTCCGTCTAAATGAATTGGATCTACAGGACAATCTTATCAAGCTTGTTTTAGCATAAGTGGCAGCTTTATGTTGAAGCACAAGAGGAGGTAGTGAAGGATACCGCGATGCATCATAAACCTGCAGGAATTTTACAAGCCAAGATAGATGTCGAGATAATGAGAACAGATTCACTTGTCAGGGGCTCTGATGTCAAAACCAGAGTTTCCCATGATTTTCACAAAGAACACTTTTTAATACACTCACAACACAATTGCGATTGACGAGCCACAGAAATGTATGTAAATTAATATCAGAAAGAAGCATCTACCTCGGCTTGTCAGGACTGCCTGTGGGAAATAGGAGATTTCCTTTAAACACGGTGATAGTTTTGAACGTGAACTTCTGCAAGCTCATCTCAAGTTCGCTCTCATTATCCTGCAACTAATTGAAGGGTCGGGTCTAGAAAGACTAAAAGCCATTCACTTAGGACTCTGAGCAGGATTTTTATGAGACATCCCCACAAGCGGGAGCTAAGGACATTCAGTGACCATGGAGCAAAAGAAGAAGCTCTGTGGCTAAACCATCTTTGAAAGGAACAGAAAGGCATTAAATGGTTAAGGCTCCGAATGTAAAGAGGTTAGTGGTGGGATCCCCCCGGAGTACAGTTTAAAACTGTTAATGTTCAATGAATTTATTAACCTAGAAAAAGACTGGGCTGTGAATTTAAAAGTGCGCTAATGTTACAGAAGTGGTAAGAGAATTCGGGAATGAGAGAATGGTGAGAGCTACCAGGGGCCATCTGAATGCCTGCCATGGCGCCCTCTGGGTTACACAAGAATTAGATATGATGTAGAGTTCTTCTGCTTTGAGAGCATGACTGAACTTCCTAAACAAGGACCAAAGACAGTATGTGGGATTCTGAAAGGGGAGGGGCAGGCAGTGGAACATGGATCACTCTACTCAGAACTATATTAGAAAAATGAAAGGTTGCAACTTAGCGAGAGACCCCATTTCAAAATAAAGAATGAAAAATAGGGCTGGGGGTGTAGCTCGGAGATAGCTTGAATTCCATCCCCAGTACTGCAAAAAAAAAAAAAAGAAAAGAAAATTAAAGGAGACATACGAATAGTTTGTGAGTGTATAAGCCAGTGATGTTGGCATATGGGGAACACCATTTTTTTTTTTTTTAGTTCGATGAGCAAACTTAGTAGAATTTTATTTAAAAATGTAAAGGGTTTCAAGCACTAGGTCCTATTATTCCCCGCAAGACCAGAACCCCCTGTGGCTCCAAATGGAGCAGCAAAGTGAAATTAACCAATTCCCTAGAAAGGCTGCAGCGGTTCGGCTTCAGGGGGCTTGCTAATTCTCCTTCTCCAAGGGTTCCAAGTGAGGCCTGAGAGCAGACAGGGAGGCAGAGGGAAAAGAGGAATTAACAAGCTTCCTAAAGTATTGCTACCCCTACTCTTCCAAGGGAATTGGTTAATTTCACTTTGTGGCTCCATTCAGATCAGCTCAAGTTTGAAAAAAGCTCCAATTAAATAGAGGCAGAAGGGAGACAAAGGCAACCGGGTAGGAAAGGGAAGCAATGGATAGAATTTAAATCAGTGACCTCAATCCAAAGCATCCCTCCCAAATGCTCAAGCATAGGTATTTATAAAAAAAAAAAAAAAAAAAAAAAAAAAAAAAAAAAAAAAAAAAAAAAAAAAAAAAAAAAAAAAAAAAAAAAAAATCTAGCCATCATGCAAAATGTTTTCGTTTTTATTGAATTTATCCTCCTTTGCAATCTGGGTAGAACTTGTGAAATGGGAATGCTTGCGACTCGAGCTGACTCACAGGGTTAACAGCTGTCTACATCTGACGCACAGGCGACTCATTCACTCTCTTCACATGTGAGTGGCGTGAATGGCTCAGCCATCGCCTTCAGGAAATGACAGCACCAAGTGGTTTAAAGTTAAAACGAGAAGGAAGCACCTACTTATAAGCACTGCCTCAAATTATATAAAGGGAAAGAATAATGAAGGATTCAAAGAAACTACTCTAAAAAAGAAAAGATGATAAGTAAAATAGACTAGAAGGGAAGAAGGTTATGAAAAAGGTTAAGTTTGACACAGTCAACTTATGTCACTAGATCACGGACAAATTCTCATTAAGAAACCCCAGAATATATAAAATCACTAAAATAAATAATGGATAAATAAGCATTCAACAAAGTGCTTAATAGCACTTGACTATTATCTATAGACCACTTCTACTCTCTTTCACAGAATTTGTAAGACCCTTTATTGCAAAATAACCTTTCACCTTTACCTGAAATCATCCAATAATATCAAAATATAAGGATGTACAGAGCCATCTTTTGATAGGTACCATGTGAATATTTAAAGGCTGGTCTTTTAAAGCTTTTAAAATTTTGAATCTAATAAATTTGATCACAAATAAAATTTCACTTCATCATATTCCAAGTGAACTCCACATGTGGCGTTAGAAAAATTACTGAGCCATCCAAAGAAAGAAAT
Organism: Graphiurus murinus; assembly: GCA_004027655.1. Taxonomy (NCBI): domain Eukaryota; kingdom Metazoa; phylum Chordata; class Mammalia; order Rodentia; family Gliridae; genus Graphiurus; species Graphiurus murinus. Next base: position 227,545 of record PVLC010000211.1, on the reverse strand, counting down.
AGCAACTTACTTTCAGAAAATGAGAACTATAAGATCCACTGCTCAAGATTATAGGAACTACCATATGACTCACCTATACCAATCTTCAGTATCTTTCCAAAAGAATTAAAGTCTGAATACTATCGGGATATCTGCATACCCACGTATCAGTAGCCAAATTGTGGGACTAACCTAGGTGTCTGTCAGTAGGTAAATGGATAAAGAAATGAGCTTTATATACACATTGAAATTTTACTCAGCCATAAAGAACAACAAAATTATATCATTTGCAGAAAAGTAGACGAAGCTAGAGAACATTATGCTAAGACCTATATACTAAAAGTATGATCGAATACTAAACCAGTCTCAGAAAATCAAGGGTCAAATGCTTTTTCTCATATTCGGAAGCTAGAGAGAAAATAAGAAACCAAAGGGATTTTAGATAATTGATGTGTTCAGTACAATAGAGGAAGTGATAGGAAGAGGGAGGCGGAAGGAGAAAAGGACGAACTGGTGAAAGAACTAATTCAAATTCTGCGGCCCGTGTATGAGGCATTACTACCGACCTCACTGTTATGATGGGGAGGGAGGGGTGGCCAGGCGAGACCTGAAGGGAAACTGGCCAAGACCTGTGTGCATGTTTGCTTGTATGGCTTTGAGCCCCACTAAGACGTATAATTGCAATGCACCAATAAAAACTATTAAAAAAAGATTACTGGATCTGAGGACATGGACGCAAGGGGCTGGGCAGAACACATGCTCAGTGTCCAACAAATGGCAGCTATTATTATCAATATTAAAAGTTAAATATAGACAAAGCTGTGACTGCAAAGGAATTTAGGAAGTCATCTCATCAGTGTCTCCCACACTAGTTTTGCATCAATATAACCTCCACAGAGCTTTATAAAACCAGAGATTTGTAGAGCCAATCTCAACTTTATTGGATATGAATTTCTGCAAATGTTGCCCAGAAATCTATTTCCAATCCAATAGACAGTTTTAATTAATGATTCTTGGAGGAGCTAAGTCACTTGCCAATATCTCACCGCAGCAGCACAAAATCTAGAATGCTAGGTGCCCTGCACCTCCGTATTATCTGACTTATTATACCACTGTATCTCTACGCTCCACTACAGTGCTGTACTCTGTCCTTAGAAATATGATTATTGTTATTATTATTATTATAACCACTTTTTCTTGATTCCATAGACTTAGTAAATCCCACCATTTTCCCCGACCCCAAACTCTAGATCTTTCCTGACAAACAAAACCCAGGACATGTTTTACCTACTTTCCGTAGACTCTTCCTTTTGGATTAACCACTTTTTGTTTGCAGAGAGCTGAATCAAGAACCCAGAATACTAGCTTCTGTGAAAGCACATAAAAAGAATATTTCACTTAAATATAAACTTGTGCTTCTAAGCAAGATAGAGTAACAGGGACAAGATTTGCCTTCCTGTCTGTAATAGCTGAAAACTGGGCCAGAATATATAAAACAACAGTTTTTAAGACATTAGACTTCAGGCAATAAAGTACAATGATCCTCAAAAGATGAGAAATGATGTCTGCAATGCTCCAGCTTATACCCTAAAGAGACTCCCGAGGCCATCATGTAGGGAGAAGAAAGCCTAACAGAGCTATAAAAAGGAGGAGGGTATCAAGTCATTAACAATATCTTCTCTGGCCATGATGGAATTAAATTAGAAGTCAACCACAGAAAGATCCCTGGAAAATCCCCCAAATAACTCTCTACTAAACAACCCATAGGTCACAGAAGAAATCCCAAATGAGATTAGAAAATGTTTTGAACTAAATTAAAACAAAAACACGCATATCAAGATTTGTGTCATGCAGTCAAAGCAATGCATGAGGAAATTTAATAGCATTAATATGCCTACTTTAGAAAAGAAGAAGTCTTAGGTTCCACCTTGGGAAAAGAAAAGCAAGTTAAATTCCATCTAAGTATAGGAAAGGAAATAAAGGTCAGAGTGGAAATCAATGAAATAGTAAATGGAAAAACAAGGAATAAAATCTGTAATGGAAATCAAAATCTGGCTATTTTAGAACAATAGAGTCAATAAACCCTAAACATAATGATCAGGTAGGGGATAAAAAGATAAAACACACAAATTACCAGTATGAGAAATGAGAAAGACGATATCATTACAGAATTTATAAATATTAAAAGAATCAAAGAAAATATTCCCAACAACGTTGTGGTAATCAATTTGATGACTTGGACAAAATGAAATTCTTCCTTACCAACACTTGTTCAAGAAGAAATAGCCCACATAGCCCTATTTTTACTAAAGAAAAAAGAAAAAAATGCTTCCATAAAGAGAAGGAGAAGTAGTGGTGGGGGGATTACCAAAGGGTATGAGAAAACTTTTGGGAATTGATGGTTATGCATTCATTATCTATATTGTGATGATGGTTTCAAAGATGAGTGAATATGTCAAGACTTAGAATTATATATTATATATATGTTTATATATATATTTATTTTTATTATATATATTATTTTTATATATATTTATTGTACATACATATATATATATATTCTCTTATATATATATTTATTTTTTGTGGTGCCAGGGATTGAACCCAGGGGCATTCTACCTCTGAGCTACACCCCCCAGTCCTATTTTTTATTCTTTATTTTTGAAACATGTCTCACTATGCTTCAGAGGGCCTCACTAAGTAGTTGAGGCTGGGCGAGAACTGGGATTCTCCAGTCTCAGCCTCCCAAGTACTGGGATTACAAGCATGCACTACCACACCCAGCTGTGAATTGTACATTTTAACTGTATACAGTTTATTGCATGCCAATGAAACTATAAAATATGACATGAAATATTCTCAGGCTGTAGGTGTAGTTCAGTGGTAGAGTGCATGCTTAGCATGTTACAAGGCCCTGTTTGATTCCTAGTACCAAAATTAAATAAACAAAAAATACTCCTATGGAATTTAGTAAAGTCATGATAGTGGACAGTCTGCAGTCACTCAAAAAGGACACCAAAAAGCAAAAGTAACAATCAGAAACACGCGACTCCAGTACTGGAAATTGATCTCAAAGAGAACCTTCACCCGGGAAGTAAAAATCCCTCAAGTTTAATGATATTGTAGATCTTTTAGAAATGTTCTTTTCTTTCTTTGGATCAAATGTGATTATTGGAATTTCTAATAAAATAACCTTATAAAAATGGTGCATTTACTAATGGAAAAAGGAAACCAGAGAGGAACCATACTTTCATGTCATCACAAGTACCTGTCTCACTTCCTTCATAGGCCTCTTGTGAGGACGAAATAAAGTGTCTAAAAGAGTTTTTCCTCTAACACATTTAATGTTTATAATATTTGAATGAACAAGATGCATATGGAGGAATGGAAAACAATAACCTTCTGTCCTGAGTCTGGTTCTATACCTCCATTCACGGGTGATTTCTTCAACCTCGACTCCCCACTTCCTCTCAGCTTGTATGAAATTAAGGGAAGGTCTCATGTTTTTTCTGATGAAGTCAAATAATTAAGAAGACACAGCCGGGTGTGGTGGCGCACGCTTGTAATCCCAGCATTCGGGAGGCTGAGACCAGAGGATCCGGGTTCGCGGCCAGCCTCAGCTACCTAAGTGAGGCACTCCGCAACTTAGTGAGACCCGGTTTCAAAATAAGGAATAAAAAATAGGGCTGGGGGTATAGCTCAGAGGTAGAATGCCCCGGAGTTCAACCCCCAGTACCGCAAAAAAAAAAAAAGAAGACGCCTTCAGTCACTCACGCTGTCCTGCGACATTGCTATATTCTTCCCAATGTCATACCAACTCCGAATTTCAGTCAGTGTTAAAGCTTTACCCCAGATTCATAATGACCTCCTACAGTGAAGGAAAATAGGATGAATGTCTTCTTCCTTTTTTTTTTTTGCGGTATTGAATTCAGGGGTGTTCTACCTCCGAGCTATACCCCCAGCCCTATTTTTTATTCTTTATTTTGAAACTGGGTCTCACTAAGTTGTGGAGTGCCTCACTAGGTAGCTGAGGCTGGCCTCGAACCCGGATCCTCCAGTCTCAGCCTCCCGAATGCTGGGATTACAAGCATGCGCCACCACGCCTGGCTCTCTTCTTCCTTTTTAAAACCCTCTTTGTGCCTCAGTATCTCTTCCCTCACCTCGTTATTAAGTTGTTACCCCACCAGGATCTAAAGGCAGGAGGCAGAACCGCAGAAAGGCAGGTGAGTTCTTATGTAAGCTTTGACATGGCTCTGTTGGTGTCTAAAGCAACCCTTGGCTGCATTCATGAATTCCTGGGAAGCCCTCATTACAGAAAACCCTGAGCTAGCAATTCTCATTGTGGATGCCCCTAGCTGACTGTGCCAGCCTCCTCAGTAAGCCCTTGGTATTTGGTTGCATACTTTCTTTCTGCTGAGTTCTCCTTGCCCTTTCAAGCGTCCATTTGCAGAGTCTAAAATGACCCTCCGTCACACTTGCTCCCGTGTCGTTCCCAATCTGTCCACAAAAGCTGCTTCCCTTGCTGCCATTCAGAGCACAGCTAGCTACGTCCTGCACTGGTTCCCTAAGGCCTCCTAACAAAGTACCACAACTACGTGGCTGAAAACAAGAGAAATAGATTGTTTCATAGTTGTTTCCCAGTTCTTATCGGATCAAGGCTCACCCTAATTCACTCCAACCTCATGTTAACTCGTTTGCAAAGATCCTTTTCCTAATAAGGCAACACTCTCAAGTACTTGGGGTTGAGACTTGAACATATTTGGGGAGGGACAGAGGTCAACCCATAACGCGTGCCAACCAACCCAACAGTCGTCCACAGCGGCCTTGGGCACGATTCCCACTAACCCTCAAGCTTATGTTCACCTTTCAGATTTCGCGGGCGTGAGGCAAGCTCTAGTCTTCAGTGTCCCTCTTGTTGGTTGTCTGAATGATTTTAGAGCCCTTCTCATTGCATCTGAGGTGGGAGGGAAGCACCCCCTTCCCACCCCAAACCATTTTCTAAAGTCCCACACAGACGGTTTCATATCTCTTTTTGGAACATGGGTACAGTTAGCATCTATTACATCAGGACCTCAGTTAAAACTGAAGCTGGGATTGCTCCATACTTATAAGCAGAATTATGAGACTAGTTTAACAATACTTCCATGAAGATGGATGTATGCCAAGCACATCTGTGATTAGAAATTTCATCCTCAAGCATTAAGATAAAAGTCATACATTGCCCAAAGAAGAAGTCTCTGCCTTCTTTGTTGCTTCCTCTGTGAGCGGAGCCAGATGATTTTTATGACAAAATCATGTGGTATTATTGGCTCATGAATATACAGTGTGACCTTGAGTAATAAATCCAAGAGCCCAGTAACTGAAATGACTAAATCATGCAGAAGACTAAAATTAGCCTGCGATCTAAAGATGGTTTTTGTTAAATAAATAATAGGATTGACTTATTTGATGTCTTTCACCTAATTGGCTTGGGGATGAAATTCAGATGAGATCAAATGAAATGGCTAAAAAACAAGTACAAGCGCAGAAAGAAAAGATATAATCCCAAAAGATGGGAATAATTTACAAAGTTAGTAAATGTTTTAAGTAATATTGTACATACTTAAAATAATAAAAGGTCAAGAGGAGAAAGTGGTGTATGGTACACTACACATGCAAGCCAACTAAATTTTGTAAGACCTGTTTCTTCTGAGAAGCTTAGCCGCACACGGAAAAGCGAGGACCTAATGGGCGCATGTGCAGTCACTCTTGAGGTGTGGAATGCTCATGAGCGCACACCATACTCGCTCTACTGTCCACTACATAGCTCGTGGCCCCTGATCATAATCTCTTTCTACCAAGTGCCAAGAGCGGAGTGGACTCCCCTGCAGGGAGGGGATGATAGTTACTTCACCCTGTCTGCAGTCCTCCAGGTGACACCTCCCACAGAACTCCTTTTGCGCTTATAATGCAATTGCACATGCCCAAACTAGACCATTGAGTCAGAAAGCTGCTTTGTACTATCAAAACGTGTTTTGCACAGATGTATGTCCTGACGCTTCTCCTCCACCTCACCCCCTCCAGTTACGCTCTCTTGACTTCAGCGGATTCCCTGATGTATGCTTCATCCAACTGTATTGATTCACATTCCCTGGATGTACAAATCGGGCAAACATCAGTGACTTCTGAAATACACATGTGGTTAATAATTACAAGTTCTTGGGAAATCCCCCAGGCTGATATTCTTCCACTTCCTCAATTCAGCCCACTCCAACGTCTGGATCCTTGAGACTCCATTCTCGAGCAGAATATTTCACCAACAGCCTCTGCTTTGTTTTTGTTTTATGGATGAAAGTCATCAAGACTTGACCCCAGCCCCAGCTCCATGATTGCAAACTTAATGTGACTTTTAATGGACTTTCAAACTACATTCAGTATTGGAGGAACAAATGTTCCAAGGAATCTGAGGCTCAGTTCCGTAGAATTAAATGAACAACCTCAGAAAATTTGGAAAGTAGGTATGGTGTTCACTCTCATCTGTCTGCATTCATTTTTTTCTGAAAAACCTTTTCCTTTTTCCTCTTCCGGTCTGTCATTCCCTCCCAGTAAAGCACTTTCTGTTCTCCACCTCTCTGAGACTGACATGCCAGTCAACGTGAAAGTCATCTGATAAATTCACTAAGGGAAAAAGGATTATGTAGCTAATAAGTTATATCTCAGGAATATTTACATTTCTAAAGGATGCTAGACAAAGAGAAGGAAAGAGATTAAAAGGGAGGTCAGTTGAAAAACCACCAAACTGTAGGACTGGAAGGGGCAGGAAGCCTTCTGTGAGTCATATTGCATTGTTCAACATTGTGTGTGTGTGTGTGTGTGTGTGTGTGTGTGTGTGTGAAACCCAGGACCTCATGCATGCTAAGCAAGTGCTCTAGTGCTAAGCTCATTTCCAATCCCACACAGCAAATGTTTTCTGAGAGCCAACGTGGAATTCTATTCTTCTATTTCATCCCAGTTTTTTCTGGGATGTAATATAGAACACGTTAGTTAGACTCTTGCCTAGCTTCCCTTTCACTAATAATCTCCTTCTAGGAAGAAATCATTGTATATTACATGGTTACAAAATACCTTATAGAGATTATTCAATTAAATGTTTATGGAATTTTTTGTTTGTACTGGGGATTAAATCCTGGAGCATTTTTCCTCTGAACTATACACCCCCCCCCCCCAAGACATATTTTATTTTATTTTGAAACAGGTCTCTCTAAGTTACCATGCACTGACCTGGAACCTGCAATCCTCCTGTCTCAGCCTCCCAAGTACTGGCATGTGCTACCATGCCTGGCTGTTTACAGAATTTAATTCAGTCCCATCCACTTTTCTTTTAACAGTTAAGAACAATACACTGGAATGTAAAGGACTTTCCCTGCAATGCTCCTAGTCAGTGGAAAACACCACGTGAATCACTGACACTTGAGGACTTTGTGTAGAAAAACACTTTTTGTTTATCATTAACCGTGTGTGTGTGTGTGTGTGTGTGTGTGTGTGTGTTTCTAAGGACTGAACCCAGGGCATTCTACCTCCAACCTACACTCCTGTCTTATTTTTAATTTTTGTTTTGTAGCAGGCTCTCACTAGGTTGATGAGAGTCTCCCTACTCACTGAGGCTAGCCTTGAACCTCCAATCCTCCTGTCTCAGCCTCCCAAGTACCAGGATTACAATTGTGTGTCATACCACCTAACTATTCTAAACAAAAGAATGGTTTTATTTTTAAAGTACATCTGCTTCAAATTTGCATCTTTAGCCATAATTTATTGGAAAATCGTCAATTTGTACTGGGCTTTCTCATAAGTATTCTGCTAGTTATCTTTGGTCTTGATGCATAATAGAGTTTTATGACAGCCATGATGTGTGGTCTGACAGAATCCGTGAGAAACAGCCTCGCTGTTCCCAGAGTGCATTTGTAAGACAAGCCTCATTTTTAAGAGAAATGATGTAAACCTAGAATGACATACGAAGAGGGTGAACAGGCTGGCAGAGGATAAAAACACACTTGTATGAAAAAGAGCTGGAGAATTAGAGGATTTGGGACCTTGGAAATAGAATGGGTTCTGGAAACCATCGGTGCTATTTTCCAATTTCTGAAGATATTGAATATGGTAAATAAACAAATCCATTTGAGTGTATCTTCAGAGACAAGAATAAAACCAAGGGTGAATCAAGAGGGAATTGATTAATATTAATTTAAGTACAATTTTACCCTCTGGCTAGCCATAGCACTCAATTTATTCCTTTTTCCCCATAATTCATGACATCTAAGGCAAATCTCTTTGCCTCATTTAAGACTCAAGAACAGTATATTTTGATATATATATATATTTTTTTTTTCTTTTTTTTTTGGAACTGGGATTGAGTCCACAGGCATTCTACCTCTCAGCTATACCCCCAGCCCTATTTTTTACTCTTTTTTTTTTTTTTTTTTCGGTACTGGGGATGGAACCCAGGGGCATTCTACCTCCGAGCTACACCCTCAGGCCTATTTTTTATTCTTTATTTTGTTTTTGATTTTTTTTGCGGTACTGGGGATTGAACTCAGGGGCATTCTACCTCCGAGCTATACCCCCAGCCCTATTTTTTATTCTTTACTTTGAAACCGAGTCTCACTAATTTGCGGAGTGCCTCATTAGGTAGCTGAGGCTGGCCGTGAACAGGGATCCTCCGGTCTCAGCCTCCCGAATGCTGGGATTACAAGCGTGCGCCACCATGCCTGGCTTATTCTTTATTTTGAAACAGGGTCTCACCAAGTTGCGGAGGGCCTCACTAAGCAGCTGAGGCTGGCTGAGAACTTGGACCCTTTATTCTTGATTTTGAAACAGGGTCTCACTAAGTTGCAGAGGGCCTAAGTAGCTGAGGCTGGCCACGAACCTGCAATCCTCCTGTCTCAGCCTCCCAAGTACTGGGATTACAAGCGTAAACCACCACACCCGGCTTATATTTTGATAACTTTTAAAACCCCGCCCAATAATATAAGAATATAAGAACCTTATCCTTCCCCTGCATCTGGGCTGTGGATCTGAATTCCATGAGTGATTGAATCCTTTCTCCACTGTTGATGCTCTTCACTAGCTGCTGCCTTTGATGGCTCCAGGGTCAGCCTAGGGAGAGAGAGAGAGAGAGAGAGAGAGAGAGAGAGAGAGAGAGAGAGAGAGAGAGAGAGAGAGAAAGAGAGAGAGAGAGAGAGAGAGAGAGAGCGAGCACTGGGCAGGAATGGCTCACTTGTAAGGGGTCGGTAGAGCTAGAGCTGTTACTGAGGTGACAGTTTCCCGTACAGACATTTTTGGAGACCTCACGGTGTTTTTGCAGACTTTTTGGATCTCTTAAGGCTCCACCACATGCAGGTCACTTCTCTAGCTGGCTGCTCTGACTGACGTGGGCTTGCGGGGGACCCTGGCCTGGGGTCTCTGCGCCCCTGCACGCAGTGCTTTGGGACTGGATCCCTTGGGAGCAGGCTTCCCACCGGTTCTCTCCGTGGGATTTGAGTCTAGGTACTGTCAAGCACATGCATTTGTCCACAGTTGGAGCAAGTGCAGCTCATTCCTCGAGCGCCTCTTCTCTCTGCCCCTAGGAAGGGGCTCCTGCAGCCACCACCCCACACCTTCAGACTGTTCAAAACAACGCAAGGATCACACCTTCCAGCAGCAAGAGCTTGACCCATACACATTTCGGGAGTTATTTTATTGTTAATTAAACTTAACTTAGCAGCAGGGCGTGGTGGCGCACGCCTGCAATCCCAGCATTCGGGAGGCTGAGACCTGAGGATCTGGGTTCGCAGCCAGCCTCAGCTACCTAGTGAGGCACTCTGCAACTTAGTGAGACCCGGTTTCAAAATAAAGAATAAAAAATAGGGCTGGGGGTGTAGCTCGGAGGTGGAATGCCCCTGGGTTCAATCCCTAGTACCGCCAAAAAAAAAAAAAAAAAAAAAAAAAAAAAAAAAAAAAAAAAAAAAAAAAAAAAAAAAAAAAAAAGAGAGAAAGAAAAAAAATTAAACTTATTTTTATTGGGTGAAATTACACATATTAATGGTAGTTGTACCATATGAGATTTCAGTAAATGTATACATTGTGTAATTTTTTTTTTTTTTTTTTTGTGGCACTGAAGATTGAACCCAGAGGCATTCATCCTACTTTTTGAGTTATCCAGCCTGATTTTTTTTTGTGTGTGTGTGATTCTGGGGATTGAACTCAGGGGCATTCTACCCCCGAGCTATACCCTCACCCCAATTTTTTATTCTTTATTTTGAAACCGGGTCTCACTAAGTTGCGGAGGGCCTCACTAGGTAGCTGAGGCTGGCCGAGAACCCAGATCTACCGGTCTCAGCCTCCTAAATGCTGGGTTTACAAGCGTGCACCACCATGCCTGGCTCCAATTTTTATTTCTTTATTTGGAAACAAGGTTTCACTAGTTTGGTGAGAGTCTCACTACTTACTGAGGCTGTCCTCGAATCTGCAATCCTCCTGTCTCAGCCTCCCAAGTGCAGGGATTACAGGCGTGCGCCACCACGCCCGACACATTGTGTAGTGTTCAAAGCAAGTGAAACATATTTATCTCCTTAAACTTTCAAAATCCTTTCTTCTAAGTTTTTGAAATATACAGCAGATCATTGTTATTATACCCACTCTGTTGTACGGTAGCACACCAAAAGCGCTGACGCTTATCTAACTCTAACTTGGTGCCCATTGACCAAGCTTTGCCCCATCCCGTTGGGTTCACTCTCCCCAGGCGCCAGTAACTACCATGCTACTCCCATTTCTAAGAGATTTTTTTTGTTTATATTCCACCTATAAACAAGAACACACAATGCCTGCCTTTTTGTTACTGGCTTACTTCACGTAACATAACACTCTCTAATTCTACCCATTGTGTCACAAATGACAAAATTTCATGTCTCTTTATGGATGAGTAGTATTCCACTCTGGCTATGTACCTCTTTAATGTCTTTCATCAATGTTTTATAGTTTTCATTGTAGAGATCATTCGTCTCTTTGGTTAAACTCGTTCTTGGGTATTATTTGGGGTGGTTATTGTAAATAGAACTGCTTTCTTGACTTCTAGGTCAGATTTTCCTATTGGCATATTGTAATGCTACTGGGTTCTTGTATGTTGATTTTGTGTCCTGAAACTTTGCTAAATTTATTAGTCCAAATAATTTTTTGTGCGTGTGTTTTTGGTGGAGTCTTTTGGGTTACATGTGAGGGTTTGCTATATTGGATTCTAAGTTTCTCCAAAGGTCCACATGGTAAAGGATTATTCCCAAGGTGGTTCTCTTGGAGGTGATAGAACCTTTAAGGGGGGGCCTACTGGTGGGAGGTGTTTCGGCCATCGGAGGTGTGTCTGCTGAGGAGGAGAGTGGGACCCTAGTCTCTTCCTCTCTTTTTTCACTTATTGGCCATGAGGTAAGCAGTGTGGCTCCAACATACATCCCCACCATGATGTGCCATTGCAAACCCAAGCAACAGGGCCAACCAGTCATGAACTTAAACTTCCCAAACTATGAGCCAACATAAACCTTTCCTCTTTATAAGTTGATTAGCTCAGGAATTTGTTATGGTAATGGAAAACTGACTACCACAGGACTTTAGCCTGAGTTTCTCTTGCAGCCCTCTTATTTGAAGGAAAAGTGTTTGTACCTCTGCCACAGTGGAATTCATAAAATACTCCTCAAGCCGGGCATGGTGGCCTATGCTTGTAATCCCAGTACTTGGGAGGTTGAGACAGGAGGATCGCAGGTTCATGGCCAGCCTCAGCTACTTCGTGAGTCCCTCCACAACTTAGCAAGACCCTGTTTGGAAATAAAGAATAAAAAATAGGGCTGGGGGCATAGCTTGGAGGTAGACTGTCCTTGGGTTCAATCCCCAGTATCACAAAAATAAATAAATAAATAAATATAAAATAAAATACTCCTCATAGATTTGTCTTCCCTGAAGCCATCCAATTTTGCCCTTTTATATATGCCTCAGTGGATGATGGCTAGTACAGGCAGACCCAAGTCAGGATCACCTCCCTTCAAAGTACAGCGCCTGGAGACAATAGTAAAAAAATTTCTCTGAACATCCTGTAGCTTAAATAAAATGTTTCCATAATGTGGAACGGTTGGGGAACTGTGACTTTCAGCCTTATAAACTCCTAGAACTCCGTCAGAGAACAGATCTTGATTCTTGATTATCAGGACATAGGGGAAGCTCCAGCACAGATTGGGAAGATCATAATCGCTCAGGTCTTTTTAGTTCTTAAGACCTCATGACCCACAGGCTGCCTCGGAACCAGGTGACCCGAGAGGTCCCCCTGGCCGCCTTCAAGGACAAACAGAGGAAGGACCATCGACAGCAAAGAAGAGTATGAAGCCATTCAATAAACATCTCCACAGAGCTACCCTAGTTGGCTATTATTTATTTGATCTCCTCTCGTTTCTGTTTGAATTGGCTTATCATGATAGCACCCAGCTTGTTATTTCAACTCTGACATAAAAACCCTGCAGAGATAAAACGAGAGTTCTGAGTTCAGAGACATCAAGTATTCAGATAATCAAAAGAAGCTTAGAAAATAAAATAATAACAACATTGGACCAGTCAAGCAATGTGAAAATATGCAACGCCACTCTACTTACAGTAATTACTAATAATTACAATAATAGCAATTGACATAATTTCATTCTCTCCTTCCTTCCCTTTAGGCCCTTTCCATTTAATTGCACTTGTATATTTTCTTTCTTTGGCCAGATATCATCAAACTGAATTAGGGTTCTCCTTTTCCTTCAAAACTTGCTTTGCTTTGAATTTCTCTTCAGTAATTAAAATAAAGGATAGCCTTTCCTCAATCCTCCTGCTCTCAAGTTTATCAGCACATGCACATATTCTTCTCTCTCAGAAGATCCTCTAAGAAGTGAATTGTAAGGAATTCACACCACACACACACACACACACACACACACACACACGTGAGCAATGTCGATGTTTACAACATTTGCATGGGGAAGATGAAGCAGCTAGTTAGCATTTGATACCCCACATCGAACAACTTAAACAGACATTCCTGCCTCTAACTCTGCTCTTCAGCTAAACCGCCGTGGAAGGCTTTCTTCTTCTCTTGGCTTTTCCTTTCCTTACTGTGATACCTTCCCTCTAGGACTCTTTCTGCTCCCTCCCAGGTTTCCCTCGGAATTTTCTCCTTCTCTCCTTTCTGTGTGTAGTAAACCCACTGGACCTTGGCACCTACTGCACACTTTGCATATCCAAACACAGCCCAGTGGTGTTCAGCAAACAAAAAAGCCCTGGTAACAGCCCTTCCACGAACGCAATCTAAACGCCACCTTTGATTATTAGAGCACCTGATCGTCCCTAAGGTGGATCTAGATAGTCAGAATCTCATGAAATACCGCAAGTCAATTTTTCTTATTATTTAGTTCTCAGTCCCGTTCACTGAAGTGGCATGGCTAATTTGCTCATTGAAGGCAAATGGATAATTCAGGACAAAGCAGCTGAGGCAAGTGAGATGGACACAGTCCGAGGGACCAAAGACGGGCGGGCGGGCGGGCGGGCGGGACGCCTTTCCCTCCCAGGGTCCACACTTCTCCTGGCTCTGAAGAGTGCATTCCACAAGGCTACTTTTATTTCCAATCATACATCTACTAACTTGTCTAGATGGGACTAAAGACCACGAAGTTCCAGTTGATTATACCTTGCATTTATAAGGCACTTTTCTGAGGAACTTGGAATTCATCTAAGGCTCCAAGACTCCCCATCACCTCCCTTCCGTCAATGTCGTCATCCAAAAAGTAGTGATTATACCCATAAATGAAGACATTTCAAGAGTTCTCAGCCGTTTAAAAGAGTTAGCCGTAAGTGCAGAGTTCTGGCACATCCCACCCACACCCTGGGCCTCTGGCAGCTAGTCCAGGCACCTCCAGTTGTTGTAAAGTGCTTTGCTTTCTGCCCGAGCAACGTATGAAGACATGCGTCAGGTATGGCTAGAGAAGACATTCAGCAACTGTCAGCCCCCAAATAATTACACACCAGGCTTTTTAAAAAAGACACACTCCCCCTTTCACGAGGCAGTGCCTGCCTTCTCCCATCTCTTCTGCCAGCTCTATGGGGTGAGAATGCCAGGAACAGGCCTGCTGCTCCCCTGGGGTTAATCATTACCCTGTGGCTTCCCTCTACAGTTTACACATTCTAATGTTTTCCATAATCACCTGGAAACTTTTACAGGAGAAGATAAAAGTGTACTGCAGGTTGAGATTACCCTGGTGTGTGTGTGTGTGTGTGTGTGTGTGTGTGTGTTTAATCAATTACATGGCTACCTTCATGTCAACTTGGGAAAGGAACCAAAGGCAAAGACATGACTCCAATCAAAATCATCTCTTCAAAAGTATACTGTTGGACCATGAAAGGAATGTCCCTAAGGATGTCAAAGGGACGTTCATGAGCGCCATCTGCATACTGCCGGGGATAGATATCATTGCTCTATTGATTTAAATTGATGTTTTGCAAAATAAAGGTACCTCAAAGTGTACAATCAAGAACCTTCATCTACGAGCCTCAAACACCGCCTCCGCTCGGAAAGCACGGGTCCTCACGTGGTTAAGATAATTTTAGCCCAGCAAAGCTGCTCTTTCCATCGAGATAATGAAAGCCCTTTGAAGATGAATAGGTCTACGTGTTCTTCATTCATCGTGCACGGGCATAACCGTGTTGATTCCTGCACTGGAGCAATTTAAGGAGAGCAGTCAGCGGCCTCACCCGGGAGAGGTGAATCATGGTGCCGACTTCCCCAGATAGCACCGTTGGTCCAGGCTCCTGCACAGCTCCAGGTCACTGTGTCAATGCCCCTCTTCTCCAGAAACTGCCGAGAGTTCAAGCTAGATGTCACAGTAAATATGAAAATATTTCAAAGGGGTCAGAACCTCTTGCCCAACAGATGAGCCAGTTTAGATTAGTACATTAGAACTCCCTGAAATGACATTTGGGGTCTCTTGGAACACTTTTTCCTTTGACAAAGGAAACTTTGCTTGATGCATGCAAAAAGTTTTTTTTTTCCCCCCCAAAATGTATTTGTCTCAAGGTTCAGGCCCATTCACAGGAAAACACAGCACCCTTCTGTGGCTTCCCTGGCCCGAGTCCGGGCTGGGATTCTTTCCTAAAAGCTTTGTCTAAAGGCAATCCATTTGATCAGACAGTAATATCCTAACTTCATCTTTTACCATTTCACAGGCAGACTTGGGCTGTGGATGGAATCCTGCAGTTATTTTGTTTAACGTTAAAAATGATCTTGTTTTCCTGCCAGAAGCTTAGAAACCTGGAGAAGTGTGGCTTTGTCTACCATTCAGTAGTGAGAGGTGGGAGAAAATCCTAATTAAGAGAGAAACATGAAGAGTAAAGAGACTAAACGTAGAACAAGAAGAATAACAACTCTTCTGTAGGCACTATTTCCATAATCCAAAAGAGGCAGGGGAATTGTCAAGACAGCAGGAAATCACTTTTGAGAGCCCTCTCCACTCAAAGACTGAAGCAAAGAGGCAGCTGAATTTTCTCAGATCCCCTACTTCCATCTTCGGTTGAGGATTCCTGTTTAATTCAGGGCTGCAGAAGCAACATTTCAGTAGAAAAACATCAAATTCTGAAGGGGAAAAAATCATTTTACTATTGCATTCTCTCTATTTGGAGAAAGTCTGGAGCTATTTTCCCCTAGGTATTATTTCTTCTTTCCCTGACTTCACGTTGTAAATTCAAATCTTCCTTGAGAACCTAGACTGATACAGGAAATTCAATCCCCATAGAACTGTGACCTGCTGTAGATGACACCCCGTCTGTTGACTCGGCGATCGAATGCTGCTGCCGGAGGTTGAGCACATATTCGTTACAGCCTGGGTCATGGCCGAGGGATATCATCAGGACAGCATAACCTGAACGCTGACTCTGAACGTGGCATGGAGAAAAGCCAGGATTCTCAACAAATCAGAGCCCGTTTGTATATATGGCTCCAATAGATAGTACTAGATGTCCTATGTACACACATCTGAAAAACAGGAAGTAAATCTATCTCTAGAAATATATAGAAAAGGCCTGGCTTCGGCACCAGACAAACCTGGCTCTTTGGAAACACAGGAAGAGAGTCCAGAGCCTGGTGGGCACTTCCCAATCTTCATAATTTGAATGGTTTCTAATCGTTATAGTTAGATATAAAATGTCCTATAGGAGCTCACTTGATGTTTGGAGCTGATGGAATTGAGCCGTGAGGGCTGGAGCCCCAGAAGTGGATGAATCCATTGAAATGGATTCACCTGGGTGGTAACCTGGAGGCTGGTAGGGTGCAGCTGCAGGTGGTCCCTGGGAGGAGACCTTGAGGGATATATGAAGGGTCTCTCCTCTCCCTGCATGTGCTTCCTCCTTCCTCCTCCCTGGCCCTTTTCTCTCTCTCTCTCTCTCTCTCTCTCTCTCTCTCTCTCTCTTTCTCTGTCTGTCTCTCTCTCCCTTCTCTTTCTCTTTCTTTTTTTTCTCTCATCAGTCTCCATGATATAAAGGACACAGCCCATGTGCTCGCCTCCCCCCCATCCTCTGAGACCCATGGTTCCCAGCTTCACATGGACTGAACCTAAAACCCTAAGAAAATACATCTTCCTTCTTCTAAGTCACAAGGTTCATCTTTAGATTATGGCTGCAAGAATGCTGGTGGATACACTAATTGTGTAACTAATTCAACAACCCACAAAGGGAAACAACTATGAAAATAGTTCTGACCACCCAAATATTACACAAGTATGTCTTATTTAACAATGGAAATTTACAGAAATATTATTTAACATTAAGGTGCTAAAGGACTCTTACAAAGTCTAAAAGGACTTACCCAGAACAGTATCGACATTCTTGCAACTGAATCGGGAGATAAATTTGGGTTCTTGTTTTGGCTAGAAAGAGATAGGGAAATAATTTCAGTTAACTGTCTACTGTATATTAAACATTTTGTATATAGCCCATTTACTTCTCACTACAATGTAGATATTATTAACTCCATCTTCCAAGGAAATAAATTGAGACAAAGACGATGGTAAAAACATTCACAATGATTGACTTTTTTATGACTTTTATAGTTAACGTTTGGGAGAACAATATGTCAGTTTCTATACTAAGTGCTTTAAGTGTATTATTTCATATGAACTTCCCAGATAAGAGATATGTCTGTCCTTATTTTATAAATAAAGAGCTGGAGTGCATAGAGTTGGAATAATTTGGTCAAGATTAAAACCCCAGTTACTTCTACTTGGCCACACACTGCGATGCAGACATGATTAGCTCTACACGTTAGCACTTGGCAAGCTACTGGTTATGTGAAGTGTAGTCGGGCTCTCTAAAGATCAGTAACAATTGTAATAACTGAAAGTTTATGATATTCACTGGAAAAATGAAGGCAGGAAATCTAGTGTCAGGATTGGGGTCTGGTCAGCAATGTTCTCTGAGGAAGAATTATAGCTGTTTGTGCCTATGTGAGCAGGACATTCAGCTTTGTGGGTGCAACTTGCCTGAACTTCTAACCAAAAAAACTTCATGGTGGTATAAACATCATTTTGAGTATCAATACATATGTTCTTAATTCTCTTCATAATTTAATGAAGAGTAAAATTAACTATTGTCTTTATTTAAAGTTGTTTACAATTTGGAGAGTAGAGACTCTTAGAGATTTTGTCAGCCGAGGTCATATTTGTTTTTGTTTTGTTTCAGTACTGGGGATTGAACTCAGGGACATTCTACCTCTGAGCTACACCATCAGCCCTATTTTTTATTCTTTATTTTGAAACAGAGTCTCACTAAGTTGCAGAGGGCCTCACTAGGTAGTTGCCAGGAACCTACAATCCTCCCATCTCAGCTTCCTAAGTACTGTGATTACAAGCGTGAGCCACCATGCCTAGCTTCATTTTTCTTTTCTTTTTTTTTTTTTTTTTTCAAATTATGAAACATCTTAAGATCTACACACTGACAAACAAAAAGTCTCGTGAAGACATTTGGAAATAGTCTCATTTTGTCCTAAAACCCATAGGTTTTCAAAGAGATTTGGCTGAACGCGTGTTCTCATGTAAGTTCTGAAGTCTCAGGCTTTCTACCGACTGACTGTGGGAGGGCCTAGGACCTGGAGGAGTTTGCCCGCATCAGTGCGTCTCCCTATTTACCATTAGATTTCATAAGACTGAGACAAGGCTGTGGACAGTGGTAGGATACACCTCCTTCAGGTCAGGCTCCTGAAATATTCCAAGTCATTTGAAAGCCCACTCTTCCCAGGCTGTGTCTGGCAGTGAAAGCCTCAGAAACGGTGAAGTCACAAAGCGAAAGGGCCTGGATCCCTCAGTGACCACTTGGAGCAAAGTCGCCTAATTGGAAGCTTCTGCATAAGGATCTGTGGGTGAGAACTGCGTGTGTGCGTGTGTGTGTGTGTGTGTGTGTGTGTGTGTGCATGCCTGTGTGTGTGTGGTACTGGGGATTGAACCCAGAGACATTCTACTGTCGAGCTACACCCCTAGCCCTATTTCATTTCTTATTTGGAAACAAGGTCTCACTACGTTGATGATAGTCTCACTACTTGCTGAGGCTGCCCTCGAACCTATGATCCTACTATCTCAGCCTCCCAAGTACTGGGATTATAAGTGTGTGCCACCATGCCCGGCTTGTGGGTGAAAACTTTTGTTGGTCTATTGCCAACTAGAATTGTTTTAATAGCAGCCAGCCTTATTTTACAGTGACCTTGGGTCTGGAGAAGGGAAATATTGCCACCTGCTTCATAAGGTTCCTACAGGTATAGAGTAAGATAATGAAACACAAGTACATTGCAACTGTTCTTCATGTATGTGAGTTTGTAGCTTATAAACTATTTCTTTCATCTGACAGCTAAAGAATGTAGAATATTAAATATGTGTCTTATGACATATGTTCATGTAAATAAATACACGCGCATTTGTAAACATGTACCATGTAAACATGTACCTCCCTTGGTTCATCCCTTCCTCCAGTGAAGTACGGACAGGAGAGAGTCTTTCTGGGAGCCACTTGCTGGTTACCAGATATAGAAAAAGAAGGCAGCCAGATGTGGTGGCCCACGCTCTTAATCCCAGTACTTGGGAGGCTGAGACAGGAGGATCCGGGTTCGCGGCCAGCCTCAGCTACCTAGTGAGGCACTCTGCAACTTAGTGAGACCCTGTTTCAAAATAAAGAATAAAAAATAGGGCTGAGAGTGTAGCTTGGAGGTAGAACGCCCTTCCCCAGTACTGCAAAAAAGAAGGCAATAAAACACTAATTTGAGGATGAGCTTCTGGTGTGCATGCCAGATTTCCTAACAGTGCTTTCTTCTTTGGGCAGCAGAACAGAAGATTCAGTCATGTAGAATCACAGAATTACAAGCCTACAGGATGAGCCTAATTTAGTTCTTTACATTGAAAGCTCAGAGCGACAGAATTCGAGCTTGTGTTCACATGATGGCCTCGTCATGCTATTATTAAGCAAGCATGAGATTTTCCCAAGATAGAAAGCGATTGTGAGTGACTTCTGGGACTTTCAGAAGCCTCTCCCTGCTCAATGAAGGAGGTGGCCAAAGAGTTCTTTCAACAAATGGTGCTTCTACATCAGGCTGTAGAGAATGAGGATCACAATTTTAGAAAGTATCTTAACACTATATTACAAAAAGAGGAGACAGTAGAATAACTAACATGTTAGAAATCAGTTATACCTTATAGAAAAAATAGAACTGTGCCATCCAGCACATTAAATGCTTGAGCTGTGCAGAAATCTGATCAGCTGGGTTCAAGATAGACTTTTTTTTTTTATTTTTTTTTTAACGGTACTGGGGATTGAACTCAGGGACATTCTACCTCCAAGTTAGACCCCCCTCAATTTCTTTTTTTTTTTTTTTTTTTTTTTTTGCGGTACTGGGGATTGAACTTAGAGGCGTTCTACCTTCGAGCTACACCCCCAGCCCTATTTTTTACTCTTTATTTTGAAACCGAGTCTCACTAAGTTGCGGAGTGCCTCACTAGGTAGCTGAGGCTGGCCGCGAACCCGGATCCTCCGGTCTCAGCCTTCCGAATGCTGGGATTACAAGCGTGTGCCACCACGCCTGGCTCCCCCTCAATTTCTTTATGAACCCGAGAAAACTGAGAAAGGATCTCAGGTCTGGAAAGAATTTAAATTTCAGATGCCAGCACTGGCTTATTCTCTGATACAAATATCTTCCTACAATCTTGTCTAGATTAGGCTTTTTATTCAGGACTTCATCATTTTTTTTTCTGTGTGTTACTGGGGATTGACCTCAGAGGCATCTACCTCTGAGCGACACGACCTATTTTTATAAATTTTGAAACAGGGCCTCACTAACTTGCAGAGGGCCTTGCTAAGTTGCTGGGGCTGGCCTGGAACCTGAGATCCTCCTGGCTCAGCCTCCCAAGTATTGAGATTATAAACCTGGACCACCACGACTGGCTACAAGACTGTTTCATAGTTTATTTTATTATCCCCCCTATTTCATTATTTGACTTGTTAGCCTGGTCCCTCTGACTTCTACAAATTTAATTTCTAAAAGTATATGTAAGTTGAAAATTATCTGCGGCTTTAGCCTGTTGAAACACTCCTTCCTAAAACCTTAGTCTTCTCTCATCTGGTACTATGTGGGGATTTAAAATATCCACAGACAGCTAGGCAGGGTGATGCATACTTGTAATCCCAGTACTTGGGAGGCTGAGACAGGAGGATCACAGGTTCAAGGACAGCCTTAGCAAGTAGTGAGACTATCATTAACCTAGTGAGACCCTGTTTCCAAATAAGAAATAAAATCAGGCTGGAGGTATAACTCGAAGGTAGAATGCCTCTGGGTTCAATCCCCAGCCCAGTACCATACACACACATACACACACACACACACACACACACACACACACACACAAATCCACAGGCAGGTATCCTAGGTCATGCCAGATCACTTTGCAAGATGACAGGAAGCTGGAGACAGTAAGGAAAACAGCAGGAATTCTCATGATAATGACAGAGCCTATCCTAAGACACCCCAAAACTGTCATCTGTCAAGAGAAGCAAGACGAGAAAGCAGAGAGTAGACCCAAGTACCCCAAGCTTGTGTGCAGAGGCTCGGAGCCAAGCAAGAAATGCTGCCCAATATCAACTTCTGCAATTGGGTTTGAACCGGCCCTCTGTAGATAGCATACCTCCTCATCCACGGTACCCGGAGCACCTTTGTCACCTGGGAAAATGGCTAGAGGTCAGAGTTCCTGGCTGGAGTCCATTTCTGGGAAAGACACTCCTGACAAATATAAGGTACCTTACAGCAGTTCCACCAAACTCAGCCCTGTCCAGGAGAATCCCCCTCATCTTCTAAGCTGGTGATGGGAACTCTGGGGACCCTGTTCTCTGTTGCATTCAAAAGATTGTCCCTGGCAACTCCCTCGCTCTTCGTAGCTGTGCTGGGTTATGGCTTCTCCCTGACGGAGACCACATAGCTATGATGTGCTTGTTGTACAGCAACAGAGCAATCCGAGGATAATTATCTTGTCACAAATGTTCCAAGATTGAACTTATCTCAAGGCAATCTGGGGAGCTTGAGAGCTGGATATATACACATACCTGGGCAACATAGTAACCCTATCACAAGAACCCCACACTTTACATTTCTCTACCTTTCTTGAAGTGGGGAAAAAAAGTTTTTCTCCCTCAATGGCACCTGTTTCCCTGTGCAAAGGACACTAACAATCGTGTTAATATAGAGAAGTGTAGACATGCACAACATATAACATCAGATCACAACGAGTGCACAGCAAATACTAATATTTAAATTTATTTAAATTACTCTATTTTAAAAATGTGTTCTCCTAATATGCATACTCATTCCTTGCAAAATTACTTGGCTATATCCGTTGTCTTTCTAGGTATACAGTGCACTAGATTTGCATAACACAAACATCTCAACCAGACGCCTAAAGACCAGAAGTTCATTCTCACAGTTGTCTGATCCAGAAGGCTGAGAGAGCCTCGGCACAAAGATGGCCGCCTCTCGCCACCTTCTCACGTGGCTTTTCTCTGTGTGGGTGTCTTCCTGGGGTCTCAGTGTGCTCACATCTCCTCCTAGAAAAGAACCAGTTCTGTGCAGTTGGAATCTATCCTAACAGCTGCATTTTAACTTAATCATCTCTTGAAAAGATCTATCTTAGAGCCGGGTGTGGTGACCTACCCTTGTAATCCTAGTACTTGGGAAGCTGAGACAGGAGGATTGCAGGTTTGCAGCCAGCTTCAGCTACTTAGTGAAGCCCTCCGCAACTTAGTGAGACCCTGTTTCAAAATAAAGAATAAACAATAGGACTGGGGGTGTAGCTCGGAGATAGAATGCCCCTGAGTTCAATCCCCAGTACCAACAAACAAAAAACAAGAACAACAAAAAATATCTGTCTTCAGCCGGGCGTGGTGGCGCACGCTTGTAATCCCAGCATTCGGGAGGCTGAGACCGGAGGATCCGGGTTCGTGGCCAGCCTCAGCTACCTAGTGAGGCACTCCACAACTTAGTGAGACTCGGTTTCAAAATAGAGAATAAAAAAAAATAGGGCTGGGGGTGTAGCTCGGAGGTAGAATGCCCCTGAGTTCAATCCCCGGTACCGCCAAAAAAAAAAAAAAAAAAAAAAATATCTGTCTTCAAATACAGTACAATCTAAGGTACTTAGAGTTCGGGTTTCAACATACATACAAATCTTGAGGCTGCATAGTTCAGCCCATAACAGTAGCTCATGAATTACATTAAATATATATAATATATATCAACAATAATAATAACAACAATAATAATAGGCCTCAGGAGTTATTGGGTGGAAAGCAGATTGTAGGCTGATGGAGGAGCGGATGCATCCAGTGATTTTTAATCTAGTGAAACTCTTCGTCACTAAGTCACTTACTAATGTTTGTCTTCGCACACCAAGACCTGTGTGCACGTATGTTAGCCTCACTTTGAACCTTACTGTGATGTATAATTACAATGCACCAATAAAAGTATTTTAAGAAGCAACAACAACAACAAAATGCGTTTGTTTTCTTCATGCCAGGTTCTGTGGTTGGTGCTGTACATAGACATATCAGCAATGGTCTCTGTCATTAGGAAGGTCAGGACCCACTGAACACTCAGGAAAAGGAATGAACTCTAATAATTTAATGTTTAATAAGTGCTATCATAGATGTACAGATGGGACTTCATCACAGTTGCAAAGAGAACTCTCTCTTCCTGAAAAGAATCAAAAGTCTTCAGTATCAGATACTTCAAGGGGGAAGAGTGAGGCCCATTAATAGAATTATTACCATTGACTCTGTGTACATATGCGAAAATATCAATGTCACTCTCAGTCCTCTGTATGGGGAAGGGGGAGATGGGGCGGTGGGGGGCACCAAGTGCTGTGTGCATGTATGTCACTGTCAACATGATTTATATTCTGATGTGAGACTATAATGCGCCAATAAAAGCATATTTTAAAAAGGTACTTTCGTGAAATAAACAGGTGAACAAGAAGAAAAGGAAAATGTATTCCAAGGCAAGGAAGTAATCTGGATGAAGGTGAAAGAGTGGTAGGTTTTTCCATAGGAGTAGGACTTGGGATTTCTGTAAGGTTAGGATGTAGGATTTATGATTAGGACCCAAGCTAGAGAAAGGTGGTGGTGTGGTCAGAAGCAGGAAGGACCTGGTCTAGTCTGGAACACACTGGAACACATCTAGAGCGATGTTTCCAACAGAAGTTTCTGCAGTGAGTGACCCGTTCTAGACCTGTGCTGTGCAGAATGGCAGCTGGTAGCCGCCTGTGGCTTTGGGTACTTGAAATGTCTCTAATGCCGAGTGACTACATTTTTAAAAAATTTTATTTCAATTTCTCTAAATTTAAAAGTACCTGCATATGACCAGCGATGACTACATATGACATCACAGCTCTAGAAGAACTGGCATTTAGATCTCTACACTGTCCACTTGCACAGCACACTTTTTATCAAGTACCATTTCTCATTACAGGTAAGATATGAGGCTCAATGCATCAAAGGAAATTTGGCTGAGACTATAAATAATGCATATTAGAATCACCAGGAGCTGTGAAACAGATGATCAAGTGTATTAGTCCTAATTCTCTAGAAAAACAGAACCAATAGCATATGTGTACACATGTATGATTGACCAACAGGCTCAAGACCCAGGAAGAGCTGATGCTTCAGTTTGAGCTAAAGGCAAGACAAAGCAGAGGGCTCAGTTTCAAAGGCAGTCAGGCAGAAGGAATTCTCTCTGCCTCGGGTGAGCTTACAGTCTTTGTATTCAGACCTTCTGCTGATTGGATGGAGCCCAGTCATGTTAGGGACAGAAATCTACTCCATCTTTCAACTTAAATTGTAATACCCATCCCAAACACCTTTCAGACATCCTAACCAATTATTTGACTAAGTATCAGGGCCCCTGTTGCCGAGTCAAGTTAACACATTAAAATTAACCATGGCATCAAGTAAAAACTAAAAAGAATACTTATTAAAAATGCTCCCACTTCTCACCCA
The DNA here is from genome assembly GCA_004027655.1 of Graphiurus murinus. NCBI lineage: Eukaryota > Metazoa > Chordata > Mammalia > Rodentia > Gliridae > Graphiurus > Graphiurus murinus. The sequence goes on along the minus strand of PVLC010000211.1, from coordinate 202,984 downwards.
CGTGAAGAATATAAAAGAGTTGAGGAAGGAATTTTGGAAAGAATTCATGAGGAGTCTGAAAAGAGCAACGCGTGAGCTATTTTTCTGTGAGAGACACCTGCTCTAGCGGAAAGGATTTGTTCACCCCTGGCCTCAAACCCAATTCCAAGGTTTCAGCAGAGAGCTTGCTAGGCATGCTGCTCTTGGGACAGCACATTGGGTAGGAGTCTGACTCCACTTGAAAAATACAAAAAGCAAAGCCAGGCGTGGTGGTGCACACTTGTAATCCCAGCATTTGGGAGGCCGAGACTGGAGAATCCGGGTTCACAGCCAGCCTCAGCTACCTAGTGAGGCACTCCGCAACTTAGTGAGACCCTGTTTCAAAATAAAGAATAAAAAATAGGGCTGGGGGTATAGCTTGAAGGTAGAATGCCCCTGGGTTCAATCCCCAGTACTGCAAAACAAAACAAAACAAAACAAAAAGCAAAATGTTGGGTGTACAACTGTAATCCTAGTACTTGAGAGTCTGAGACAGGAGGACAGCAGGTTTAAGGCCAGCATGGGGCAACTTAGTGAAACCCTGTTTCAAAATAAATTTTTTAAAAAATAGAAAAGGTCAAGGATACAGCTAAGTGGGAGAATCTCCCAGGTTCAATTCCTAGCCCCCCTCCCCCCACTAAGACAAACAGGTCTTAGTACAGTGAGGCTTAAAATAAATATTACAGCATTCCTACAGTCAGAGATTATATTGCCCGCATGACAGGAAATGTGGGTTAACCCCCCCATTGCTGAGAATTCTAAGGAGAACCACAATCTCTCTCTCTCTCTCTCTCTCTCTCTCTCTCTCTCTCTCACACACACACACACACACACACACACACACACACACACACACACTTCCTGAGGGAAGGAAGCTTTTAACTTCAGTCAGGTTCTGAGAGTATAAATTCAGCTTTTGAATGTAATATTTAAATAAGGTATTTCCAGCAGTATACCTCGTCTCCCACTATAGATAAAAGGATTAGAAGCCATAGACACCATCCAGGTGTAGTGGGGTACGCCTGTAATCCCAGGATTTGGAAAGCTGAGACAGGAGTATTTGAGGTTCCAGGCCAGCCTCAGCAACTTAGCGAGGCTCTCAGCAACTCAATGAGACTTGGTTTCAAAATAAAAAACAAAAAGGGTTGGGAGTGTAGTTCAGGGTTTAATGTTCCTGGGCTTAATTCCCAATAGAAAAGAGACAGAAGAGGAGGAAGATGAGGAGGAAGAGGAAGAGAAAGGAGAGGCAATAGGGAGGGAGGGAAGGAGAGAGAGAAGGAAGGAAGAGAGTGAAGGAAACCAAGTCAAGAGATAAGGAGCTGGTGCAGAATGAAAAAGTTGACCACATATATGTCACCAAACTGCAAGCTTTCCACCAGTTGGCTTTTACTATGAAAAAGGAAATAACTAATCTGAAGAAATTTGGATATTTCATTTGCAATATGGAACTGGACAAATCCACAAGATATCTAAAAGGGACAACAGATGACTTTGGATGCCCATCTTTTACATAGGAGTGAGAAAGAGTAACTGGTGTATTACCAGTGTATTTCCTGTGATTTTGTAGTACCCAAGATCAATTAGAAAGGTCAGTGAATTGCAAAATTTTTCTTCTAGTTTTCATCAAGCTCTACAGAGAGAAGTGTTAAGAACAATGGGAGACTAAACAATACTTGTATCTCAGAGTTGTGCTTTTTTGTTGTATCAGATGCATACACAATGCTTTTCAAACGGTTGGTCAAGGAGAGGAAAGGGACCTGATCCATAGAGTAGCATCTTAAAAGCTTGGGGACAAGTAAGTGGAAATATGTGTAGTTCAAAATGCCTTTTAAGAAAAGATTCTGATTCTCCCAACCTAGATGAGAATTCCTGCTGTGAAGGATGGGGAGCCATTTAATGATTATAAAAGGGGAATGACAACACCATATTTGTGTTTTAGAAAGCCCACCCTGATACTTTTATAGGAAACAGCCTGACTCTACACATTTTACAGATAAACAGTTGTTAGGAGATAAAAGCTATATCATTCTGGTAAGAGGAGATGGAAACCTGGGCTAAGATAAGGTAAAGGCTGTGACGGAAGGAAAATTCAGGAGAGGAAGCTAACCAAACTCGGTGACAACACTGGATACTGGTGGAGGCCAAGACAGGCTTCGAGGATGATGCTCAGATTTCTGACTTGGTGATCCTCTCTAGCATGTTACAGTAGAAACCCCAGAGGGGCAAGCTGAGGCTTAGACAAAGGTGGTCCTTACAGAAGTCAAGTAACTCGATCCAGTGGGCATTATATCATGTCACTGATTCATCTTGTGCTCTTGCAGTAGGCAGAGTAAAGCTCCCCCTAAGATGTCTATTCTGATGTTCTAATCCTGGAAATGGAATGCTGCTCACATGAGAAATGGAATGAAGGCTGCATGTGGAATTAGGTTGCTAACCAGCTGACCTCGAGGCAGAGCTAGCATCCTGGATTATCCAGATGGGCCCAGAGTAACCACAAGGATTCTGACACATGAAAGACAGAGTCAGAAGAGCTGATGTCAGTGTGACCACGTGTGACTGAGACGTGAATGGCCGCTGCTGGCTTTGCAGGTGAAAGAAATTCTGGGTCAAGGAATGTGTGGAGCACTAGATACTGGAAAAGGCGAGAGAGAGAAGACCTGCAGCCCTGCCAGTCACATGATTTTTCCCCAGTGAGACCCCTTGCAGACTTCTGACCTCTGGAACTGGGAGGTGTTAACTTTGTGTGGCTTTAAGTCACTCAATTTGTGGGGATTTGTTTCAGCAACCATAGGAGGAAGAAAAAAAAAGAAGTACACTTACCATTTACCCTTTCTTAGCAAATCCCTGATCTCAGATTCATCTACATCCCTAACTTGTTTACCTCTCACAAATGTCTTATAATTTTCTTGACGCACTGTTATTTGTAATTTACTTAGATAGGACTTATAAATGGGTTACGATACGCCCACTGAGATGTGACTATCACTGTTGTTAAGTTAAACAACCAGGTGTCTTCCCTGGGAACAGTCAGGCCCATCAAATTATCTCAGTACAAACAAGAACGAAAAGAACACTCTGTGATGCAGGTTCTCTCTCTCTCTCTCTCTCTCTCTCTCTCTCTCTCTCTCTTTCTCTCTCTCTCCTGCTCATCTAATCATCATTCAACTAAAACTTTTCTCAACTAATAAATAATTTAGTTATAAAATTTAGGCAGCTTTCTGTCACAGGATATAATATTTATTTTGCTGTGGAATTAATTAATGTTTGGAAAATGCCATGTAAATGTTAGCTCTTCTCCTTTCCTTATTTATAGTAAGTACATAACCTTAAATTTAATTCCATGCAATAGAAAATGCCGTGAAATCTAAGCGGTAATGATGGATGAACATTATTTGCCCTTACGACTTTATCTGTAACCCACATCGAATATTCAGGACTTGAAATGGTGAAGATAATACCTCTCAGGCCTAACAGGGCCCAACACTCATGAAACATAGATGTGGATGATTCTGACTGGCAGTCTTAAAAATGAAACGGAACCACTACAACTTTTACATAAATGGGGGAGAGGTAGACAAGAGGAGGTGACATTGCCCATACTCTGTCTTTGGGGCAATAAGAATATTATATGTACTTACTTAGGTCCAAACTGTATTTCCAAATGAACATAAAAAACAAAGGCTATTTTAATCTTAGTTTAAGGTCTCCAACCTTGGGTATATAGCTTTATACTGTTGGTCTTTACCCCGAAAGATGGGTCACAAGTGAAAGAGTGCTTTATATTCACTGTGCCACTGCTGGATTTTCCTAAAGGTTAAGAGAAAAGAGCAATGGCATTTCCAAAGGCAAGGGCCACATCACGCTATCTGTAAGACTAGGAACCATGAGGACGTTATGTTATTCCAGACTGTCGGGCAGCCAACCAGTCGAGTGAGAAAAGCATCTGACCTCCGGGTTATCCTAGTTATAACACTACCACCTAGAAGGACAAAAATATCAAAGGCTGCCAAGAAGAAAGGCAGGAGCTATACAACGAAAGAAAATGGAAACTTCTTTCCAGGCACAAAGTAAGGTAAAGACACTCTACCACAGAACCCAAGAGTTTCCCACTTCAGCCCATGACATTAAGCTACCAAGACACAAAAGCCTTCTGCAGGAAAATACATTAGAAGCAGTAATTCGATTAACGCTGAGGTATCACAGTTATAAACTGCAGACAAAATAATAAATATTTAAAGTATTTGAGCATTGTTTGTATTTCTTAGAGTTAAGCCATATGCTATAAAGCTCAAAACACAGAGTAATTGCAGCCCTGGTGGCAAGCTGTTTGCAGAGCAGACCTCTATGTGAGTCTCCGGAGGATGGAGGTGTAATCTGCTACAGCTGTGTAATTGAAGAGCGGACGCATGGAGCTATGCACGTCACTTGCAACTAGCAGAGCTCAGAATATTTCTTTTCAAAATGAAAGTGTAGAGTTCTGGGTTATAATTGTATTTCTACCAGAGAAATGCTCACAGATGCCTATGTTGTGATAGAAGCGGGGCCTAAAGTAGACAGTCCAGATGTATGGAATTTCACCTCTTCTCAACAACGTTATTTTTAACTGACTTTTAAACACCATATGCAAAATGCACCTGAACCCAGGTACGCAGTGAATCCTGGTGGCAGTGTTGATTCAAATATGCTTTGCAATAAGTAAATATCCAGATAAGTAAGTACACCAGCTTCCTGTTCACATTACCTGCTGCTCTTTAATACCAAAACAAAAGAATTTCATGGCATATCCAAAGGGATATTTTTATGCCTATGTCTATCATCATACCCACGCTGGTGCCATCCTAGATACTTGGAAACACCCACAGCCTGCGCTCTATGGAAGCTTTGTGGCTCCATTGCCACTTCATTAATTTCAGAATAGTTGGTTTGTCTCTGAGTTTTTCTGGGTGAATTTCTACTAAGTGTCATCAAAAGGTTTCTTTTGTTTTGTTTTTGCGGTACTAGGGATTGAACTCAGGGATGTTCTACCTCCGAGCTATACCCCCAGCCCTATTTTTTATTTATCCTTTATTTTGAAACCGGGTCTCACTAAGTTGCGGAGTGCCTCACTAGGTAGCTGAGGCTGGCCTCGAACCCAGATCCTCCGGTCTCAGCCTCCCGAATGCTGGGATTACAAGCGTGCGCCACCACGCCCGGCTAAAAGGGTTTAAATTCTGGCTTTTTCCATAATGAATAAAAGGTGCAGATCTAAGTAGCTGGCTGTGGGCCTCCCCCAGGTATGTCTCTGCAGTCAGCCTGGCTATGACCCAGACCTTCTGCGCCCTTTGAGAAACCAACAGAAGGGAATACCACAAGACCACCAAGAAGTTCTAGCTTTCCCTTGGTCATTTTACTTGTTTATTTATTTACTTTTATTTTTGCAGTACTAGGGATCGAACCCGGGGGAGATCTACCACTAAGCTACATCTCAGTCCTTTTTAAAAATTTTGTTTAGCCAGGCATGGTAATGTATGCTTGTAATTCCAGTACTTTGGAGGCTGAGACCGGAGGATCTGTGTTCACAGCCAGCCTCAGCTACTTAGTGAGCCCCTCCACAACTTAGTGAGATCCTGTTTCAAAATAAAGAACAAAAAATAGGGCTGGGGTTATAGCTCAGAGGTATAATGCCCCTGGGTCCCATCTCCCCAGTACCTAAAAAAAAAAAAAAAAAGAATGAACTCAAACTTGCAATCCTCTGGCCTCAGCCTCCTGAGTAGCTAGGATTACAGGCTTGTACCACTGCACTGGGCTTCTCTTGGTCATTTCAAGAGCACCATACCATGTGCAGATCTTGTAACAATGAGAAATTTATGTTCTTCATAAACAGACCTTGAGCTGCTTTTAGGATCACTTGCAGGGAATGCACCTTACCGCAGTCTTTGCTCAAGATATTTGTCTACGAGAGCAGCCTTTCTAAGAACATGGTTTGAAGGGTGGTCATGAGGAAGTGAGAAAAGGGCAGCCAGGCTGTCCCACAGCAGCAGAAACAGTCAGGAAGAGGACGCACGCCATCAGGAGGCAGACTGAACTCAGTTCCTGTCACGCGCTTGAGTCCGTCCAGCGGAGAAAAACACACGACAACCAGGTTCCTTCTGCGAGAAGCTTTACTCAGGATTGCTTATCTTCATGCGGGTAATGGCGGCGGCGGCCCAAACCCAGAACAGAGGCTTATATGTCTGCTTCTGGCCAATCAGGACTTGACTCGTATCTGAGCTCCAATTGGTCAGGAAAGCTAGCCTGC